>JAODVM010124527.1:0-15556 GCA_025400095.1 Phenganax marumi | reverse complement strand
TCTTTGTGATGAAGAGTTAGTAAAGACTCGACATATCCATCGTGGAACAGTCTGTAGTCCTCATACGACTTATACGCAGCCAGACCTTGCTTGTCATAATCAGATGAATGGTAAATCAGATGATTGAATATATCATACAAACCAAACGGTGGGCAAAACTGAAAGTTGTTAGCGGCATTGACAGTAAAAGGATCTGGCAGCTGTATATCATCTACTAATAGACGGCGACTCACGTTTATCGCTTCTTCTTCTTTGGTAATGCAATAAGTACAGGCAATTTCATTTTCTCTACAGCACAAGCTATGGCTACGAGACTGGGTTTCAGATAACTATTTACTGAGACTCCGCGGTCTTGAAGATATTTCTTTAACTCTCGCATCGTCATTGCCTTGAACTTTTTTCCAAGCTTTCTTGATCCATGATGCTCAATATTGTTTATGTAAAACATTTTTTTACGTTTAAACACATTTCTACACACGGGCAAATCAGACAACTTACCAGTATAGCTACAGTGATATACACGTGTTTGTCCGAGTTTTCCAATTACCGCAAGCGCATTACCCCCGTGGCATTTGATGCTGAAAACATCTATTTAGAAGTGTTGGTTTACAGATTTTGTATTGTAGTGTTTGGGGTAGACTCCTCTCCATTTTTGTTAAACTCGACTTCGTCCAAAAACTGAAGGACGGATTTTAAGTAGATAATCTTGTTTCGAGGGGTAGAGCAACAGATGAAGTAAAAGATTTGTACAAGAAGGCCAAAACTTGAATGGCGATGGGAGGATTTAAATTACATAAGTGGCTGACAAATGATGTAGCATTGCAAAACAAATAGACGTGCATGAATTGGGATTGCAAGGAAGATATAATTACATTTGATTTTGTTTCAGCAACTATGTGTTGACAATTTAAGCACGATATGACGTCTTAAAAAGAAGGAAAAATCGCGAATATATTAAAGAATTTTTATGCTAAAGTGAAGGCAAGTTTTGAATGTTTGAAGAAAATTTACAGGCGATGTGACAATGTATAATGTAACCTCAATGATCAACAAGTCTATTTACCCAAAACTCTCTACGTAAATAAAATTTTGCCAAATTTCTTTGTCAATTTTTTCACAATCTGCTCAATTTTTTCCTGGAGAATGTTCAAAACTGTTAATTGATCAAATAAAAAAATGCCAAAAATACAACAAGATTTATACACTTGAACCAAGTAAATAAAAAAACCAAGTGAAGTGAATCACATGAGCCAAGTGGTTCATGTTTGCAGTGCGAACAGTGCAGAGCGAGATTTTTATGTATGTGGTGAATATGAACTCTATGCCTCTTAAAAATACTTTGTACAGTGATTTCGTTGTTAAGAAGAACAAGATTAAGTGGGTAGAAACATTAAAAGATCTGAAAGTGTTTGTGGTCAATGAAGTTGATGAAAATACAGCTGAGAACACTAAATAGTGCTCGCCTAGAGGTGACAGCGATCTCCTAGCGGTTACATGGCACAAGATGAGTGAAAATATGTGTTTTAAAGAGAAAAAGGCGACACTGTAACCGAACAAATACATGCTTTCATAAGAGCGAGTGAAGAAACTTTAGAATCTGACAAGTCTGCTGAAATAGTGAGGACAATTGAGAACATATTAATCAATAGTGCTAATAAAGACACACGTAACATGACCGAAAAACCAAGAAGTTTGGGTGCACTAACGCTAGGAGAAGATCTCAAATCAAATGATGACAGTGAGGACGAAGAAGAAGCCGGAAATGATTTCTATAAATTTGGAGAAACCTATAAATTTGAGTTTAAATTTTAAGACAACACTTTTACATAAAACAACACCAAAGTTTTATATGACTCCAGAAACACGTAGTCCCTTAGGGAGAACATTAACAAATACATTTCACAATAGCAACCCTGAGATTGGTGTATTGAGATCAAAGCTTCAGAATTTTGCGATAATGTTACAGCCAAACTGGCAGACCTCTCCTGCGAGCTAAATAGCATAAAGGAGAACTATGGAGTCAGGGATGGGACAAAATTCGTATTGATGTTGTAGGGCCTGACCATGGATTGTCGAGCACGGTCACCTCATAGTTTCACGTCTTTGACATGCAGTTTAAGTCTTCGCGTTGATGAGTTCACGTCGTCGAGTTGCATTTCACTTCGTCATGTTGCAAGATCATATTTTGCGTACAGCGGTTTCATTTCATCGTGTTGAACCTTCCGATACATTGTGGTCAGCGGGTATCTACTGCTTTGTACTTCATAAATGCTTCATATGCAATATTCCTAACATATTTCAACCTTCTTGCTCAAAATGGCAGAAAAGCCAAACCCAATCAACCATGTGGTCTCGGTGTTAAAAGATGCAATTGAGCAGATTCAGAGCCAAAGCCTGTCTACAACAAACACAAATGCGAACACAGCAAGTGCTGTAACACCAAGTGCTATAACACCAGGTCCAAGTCAAGCAACATACAATCAAGCGGTTGAACGCAATTTTTGGTAAGCGTAAAAATATTTATTTACTATAGTGAAAATGCAAGAATCTTCCTTCTTCCGGATATGCTCTGATAATTTGTTTTGTTTCTCACCAAATTGTCATGTGAAGAGGTCTTCAATAAAATTTTGCATAACAATACCCTAACGAATGTCTCAATATACATGTAAATTACATTGGACTTTTATATTTCTTGGAGTGCACAGCCAGTGCTTCTTGAACAGGAATGCTTTGTTAACCCATTGAGTGGCAGCACAGTCTCCCAGAGTAAAATAACCTGGCATACAAGAGTAATATGTTCGGGCATTAGACAAAGTAAAATAGGAAAGGGTTAACATTGTTCCAGAACTCTAGTTTTCTCTACTGTATGATTTATGGTTACCTGTTACCTAAATATGTTAAATGCATTTTCTTTTAGCCAATCCTTTCCCAGTCTTGGTGGAGGGGGTCAAAGCTTACCTCTCCAAAACCCTCGACCAGCTAAAAGGCAAAGGGTTGTGTTCATTCAGCCGATGAAGTCATGGACACACGATTTCTGCCTTTTGTCTGAAGGCAATCAGAACATTACCCCTTCCACATCACATTTGTCAGCCCTAAAAGAAGCTGGACTTGGAAAGAGGCATATTGTCTTCCCTGACAAGAATGTTGGTTTTGCAAAGTTGAAGTCAGTTTTAGAAACAGAATACCCCAAATTGAAATCACAAGATGGTGCTTTTGAGCTGATGCATGCCCAAGGTGGTGAGCATTCACGTCCATTGTGTCTAATTCCAATCCCATCTGATGGATACTCTGTGCCATATCTCAAGGAGATGGTTGGTGCCAGTAAACAATATATATATGGCCGATGAAAGATTCTTTATCAGTGGAAAAAGCCCCTGTGTCGCTTGGCCCGTCTAGCCCATTGACTGAGTGCGAAATGTGCAATAAGCAAATTCTAATATTTGCTTTACGACAGCATTCTAAAGAGTGCTCTGCTATTAATATTGATAGTGAGATTGAAAATCTTGAAGATATTTTAGAGCAAAGTGATCCAGAAGTTGTAGTCGAATGTGGATGGGTACTGCTTTAACAGTACCCTGCTCATACTGTTTCTCCAATTGGACTCTGGGATTAAAATCGTCCACTGTCCTAGGTTTTCCATCAACAATTTTCAGGGTGTCTCTGACATGCATGTACTTGTATTCTGGAGATTCATCATCAGGCATTGGCTCTGGTATTCTTTGGCAAACACAGTCAATCCAACCAGATTTACTGTAGTGTAGGCATAGTGAACCATCAACGTTGTTTTCACGAGGAAATTTTATAAACTCTAAACATTTATTTCCCGTTCTCTTATGAGTTTTCGAGAAATCCTCTAATTTTGGGTAGTGGTTATAACCTGGGACAATTATATTTTTTCTTTCAAGAAAATTTGTTAAATACTCCTTATCCCAGTAGAACAGTTTGTCTGCAGGCTTGGTCATGAAGCTTTTCATAAATCCATTGGGAACCACTGAACAATTAATCCTTTCTCATACTTCTTTGGCAACTCAAAATGCATTGAACTTCATCCTCTCCAGATCCAATTCTTCAAGCTCTAACATTGTCATAGTGGATAGATCCAAGCCAGAAAGTAAATCTGACATTTTTTTGTATTCCCAATTTAGAGAACCGCCATTGCATATGGCATCTCCTACACTGGGAATTTAAAAATATTACATACAAACAATATACCAGGTGCTTATTGTAACTGCTCATGTATTAAACTTTAATAACTTACCCACGTAACTTTGTAACATTTCAACTTCATTATGACTGCTGTCACCAGGTGCCAGGTGATGACGCACATAGTAATCATAGTTCTGGAAGCGTATTTCTTCTGTAGTTTGAACTTTCACTTCATGGTTGGACAGTCCCACACCTGGTCCTGCATCTGTCAAATCGACTATCCTAGATTTCAATCTAGTCAGCTTCACATCTTTCAGTAGATCCACACAGGTATTTATACAGGCCTTGCACTCAGGGGTTGCAGACACTGGTACCACCTAGATTATCCTTGTATTCTTTAATGCTTTCTTGTAGAACACTCAGCTTTGCTGAAATTATTCTCAATGCAGTTATCTCCTTGTCACACCAACCGCTTTCATCAGCTATCTTCGCTTGAAAGTCACATATTCTTTCTTCAAAAGTCTCCACTTTTGTCATCTCATATTGCTGAAAGTTCCCATCTTTATCATCTTTAAGCAGCTCTAAATCATTGTCGTCAAATTGATAAGTAAAATACAATAAGTTATCATATAATCCATTTGTAAGTGATCTGAATGGTTTACTTTGCCAATCTAAAGGGCTTTCAGCTTCATAAAGACTTGGTTCTTTGTGTTTAATATCCATCAAGTAACTTGGCCATACTGTGCCTGAGCTTCCCACAAAGTACTTTGGCTTAGTCACCACAACAGTTTGTTGGTCACATGTCTTAATGGACTCTTCCCTATCTACCACTTGCATCTCGTTGTTCATGAAAAGGAATGTACCTGGTGTGCTTTCAACCATATGTTCCAGAAAGTCGTATTTGGGCAGTTTCCTTGCTAAAGCTGGATCTTCTGCCTGGTAGATTTTTGTGATCTGGAATCCCTCATACCAGTGCTAGTACCAGGGCAAAGATAGGCTTTGTCGTCAAAGTTTCTGTAAAGAATGAAGTTTTGGTTTGGATAGTTTTCGCATAGGGAACGGATAATGTTCTTCTTCTGAGCTCTGCAAAAATGGGTTAATATGCCAAAGTTATCTTTTGCCTTTGGGGGTTTCTTGTAGCAGAAAGGTCCCAAACCACAATGCCTCTCGGCTTGCATCAATCGTTTGTTTTTAGGTCTTGATCTGTTGTAAACTGCAGTTACTGATTTCATTGGTGGTAATGCTCTTTGCAAATGGCTAAAGTTGACAATTTGTAAGAAATCCGACTTTTTCACTCTATGGTTTAGGTACATCACGGAATCATGTCTTCTACCATGAGCAGTGGCTTTGTCTGTGATGCTTTCAACTAAAAATTGTTCATCAATCTCATCCATTCCAGGTTTTCAACCACTTCCCAATTTTCTTAGCTTTAGTCTCCTGCCTTTAATAATGTTTTTCTTACATTGGTGTATCATTTGCTTTTTGGGAGCTGATCCATGTTCTTTCTTCAACTTTTTAAAAGAACCAATACTACTTTTTATGTCTTTAATGGTTTCATTCTCTTCAGCAATTTGAGTCGCAGACGAAAGTGATACTTAACAGCTTACAAGTTTCTCCTTTGAATGAAGAATGCCTTCTTTCTTTTCTATTCGTTTTTTTATCTTGTTGTCTACAGCAGACTCTGCTTCTTGCTCAATCTCTGCCACTTGTTTCAGGTAGTGAAAAACACACTGTTAATCTTTGCAAACAAAATCACTGTTGATACCAAGTTCATCCAACTGCCCCCTTGATCTTGTAGCACCTAGAACAACTTGCAACACTTTTTTATCCCATTCAGTATCTAGTGCCTTTGATAAAGCTTTAACACTATCCAGATCCAAAACAAAACGACTAGATTTCTCACATGTATCATCAGCATATAAATCAAGGAAATATTCGTCAAGGTCGAATTCATCAGTTCATAGTACGATGTACTTTTCTCCTTTTAAACTAACAATGTAAACACAAAGACCAAATTCTGGATGTAGTAGGAGCTCTTTAAAGCATTTCTTCCGATCACAATCTTTGATACTTGCTACTCCAGACGTACAGAAACTCAAGTAGAGTAAGTATGCTTCATTAAAATCTTTGTAACTTTTCACTTGTGAAGCTCCGTTGATACAAGTTACATCTGCAAGTAAGCAATCAAGGATCGCACAAAGCCCTCTCGTAAATGCCCCACATTGGATAGCCTGGTAAAAGGCTGGCAATCTTGCGTTCTAGAATATCCAGATTTTCCTTGAGTTTGCATGATTGTAACGAACTAATAACTAAATCATTAATCGCTTTTTTTTTCTGATTGAAGTTCTCACTTTGTCTCTATCAGCCATTTTAGCTTTTCAGTTGATGCATTTTATTTCCTCATTAAATGAAGTACATCACATTATGCTAGATAATGTTCGCTGGCTCATATTATTAGAGTCATGCTTCAAATACGGCGGACTTTTATGCAAACGAAAGGAACAATGTTTATGTATTCTTAAAAGAAAATAGTTTTGAAAGCAGTATTGGAATGAATTTGATAGACAGGGTTACGATGACATGAATCAGTTACTAACAATGACACCAAACGATTTGGAGGAAGTGTTGACAAAAGACATTGGGATACAAAAAATAGGCCACCAAAAGTGACTTAAGGCCTTGTTTGCTGTTAGATCTGTTGTCAACAAAGACAGCAAACAAAAGGATGGGCCTGAGCAAGATTCTCAAAAGCACTCTCTAAACAACACTGCTAGTTGTAAGTGATTTTATCACACGTTCAACATATTAAGTTATTACTTTCTGGCTGAATAATACTGTGGTGGTGAATTTACAGTATAATTAAAATAGAGCACAAGCAGTATTGGCTAGAAAGTGTACCGATACATTTATGATTTATGTTCATTTTTTTCGAGTACCAAATTCTATTTCATCAAGGCTATTTATTCCAAATCCCATTATGGACAAGCACAAGTATTACAACGAAGTACTTTATGAACTATTTGATGCATCATTCGATTTGATGAGACAAAATGCCTTTATAAAGTATGTTATTACCCAGAGAGAAACCCATTGGAATTTCAAAAAATAGTTGGATGTTGCTAAATCATATGAAAGAAGCCTGGATGAATCAGGTGATGGTCATTGGCAAAATGTTCGAAGATATTGTACATGTGAAGCAAAACTTACATCCAAAGATTTAAAGCCTGCTGAAAGGTCTGTTGAGTTTTTAACAGAGATAATAAATGAGTTAAATACGAGTATCTTTGAATGTAAAACTTTGAAATCAAATTTATTCGACAAGAATCATAGAGTGAAAGCATGGAAGGCCAATGAGTTACTTTTCATTTGCAATGTTACTGAAAGCATTTCAAAGACTGAGGCTAAACTAGTGAATATAAGAGGGGATGTTGATCAAAATATTGGCTATTTGAAAAGGAGAGTCTTGGAAAGTGATGCCATTCACCAAGACAAGGCCCGCTCTAAAAAAAGAGTAAAAGAAAATAAAAGGAAGTAGCTAAAAAGAAAGTGTCAATGGAATATAAAGAGCTGTTGTGCAGTTTTGAAGAAAATTATTGAGCCAGAAGACAAAGCTGACGGATTGAATGATAAAGTCAACAATTTCAATTTTGATTTCACAATAGACAACCCAATACTTAGAAAGGAAAATCTGCCTGTACTTCTGAAGCCAAAAAGTCATAAAGCTTGCTTACATTTGCCAATTGAAAACAATGTTCTATCTAATGAATGCAAGAATGTAATTGAAACTGTGCTTCTAAATATGAATCAGCCAAAAGAAAAAAGCCAGAAACCAAGTAAAAATAGAAGAACAGGAAAACAGTTAACCATTGAAGCAGCATTTAAGAGTGTTAAGAATCCTTCAGATAACCCTTCCAGCAGTTCAAACACTGATCAAAATAGGGAAGAAGAAGAAAATGACTAAATCAGATAATATTAAAACTACTAATACTTTCATATATGTACAAATTGAGTTTCCATGTTAATTTTAATACAATTTTATGTTGAACAACACCCATGCCTTTTCCTTTACTTTTATATTTATATAGTTTTTGAGACCCCCCCCCTTTTGCACTTAAAATATTTTGGTGCTCCCCCCAAACACCTTTACAAATTTTTAGTGGCCCTTCAAAATCTCTTCCAGCTCCCTCCACAGGCTTAATAATGACAGGTCCCTAAACTCGCCACTTTTATAACAGTAATAAAAATGATATGAAAACAATAATTGATGACTATTTGAATGGAGTTAGTACAAAGGAACTTAATGAGATTATCCATAAATTGAAACATAATAAATTGTCTAGATTAGAAATCTGTTTGATATATCCATATGATTATAAAATTGTTATTCTGTAATAATTCCGCAAAAATAAAATGTAGGTTATAATATACAAAATGCCAAAACGCGAAAATACTAAACCTGAGACCATCGATTAATTGATTGATGACCTAGAATCTGCTAATGAAATAACTAATGAGGAAGTGAAAAATCCAACCAATAATAGTGAACCTGAAAATAAACCAAGAGTCGAAAACAATTATAAAACGAGAGATCAACTACTAAAACTAGCCAAGGATGGAGAACTTGAAAAATCTGTATGCTATATTAAAAAAGCCAGCCAAAGGTTATTGATAAACTGTATACTGAGTACGAAAGAAAACAAAATGCAAAAAGCCACTGAATTCCTAACTGCTCTGCTGATTTCCAAATTTTCCAGTACACTAGGTGGACTTGATGCAATCGAAAACTCAGATATTTATCAGATGAGCTTGAACGTGATGAGCTACTTAAAAAATATGTTTACTCCCTAGTTGAGACATTATCCCCGTATTCACCGTTTATCGGTTTACTTAGTGATGGCATTACTCCTGCTAAACATATTTATAACCGTAAAACAAAGATCAAAGATACAGAGCCACCAAGTGAATAAACCTATTTTAAAGATATCATTTTTTGGAATCCAGTAAATAGAATCTAATTTTCACACTCAAATTGTTGGACTCCATTTTTTTATCTTGTTGTTTTGGCTCCGTTTTTTGGACACCATTTTTTTACCTCGTAATTTTGATACCATTTTTTAGATGCCATTTTTCTCTTTTATTTTGACTCCATTTTTTGATACCATTTTTTTTTCTGAAATTTTTATGATTTTCCTAAAAAATGTGAGTAGTGCCTCCAGTATATTTTCAACAATTAGCCACCTGTTATAGCCCTTTTTGTGTCATTCAGAGGTTGGGGCAGATTTCGGCGACTAGCCGACCGCAGTGAAGAAGAGGGAGCTATCAGGCTGTGATTGGCTTCCTCTAGATTTTGAAGCCACCAATTGATTTCCTCCTTCAATTGAGGGCATAAGGAAACTATTGTTTTGTAGTTGTGATTCATTTGGTTCAAACCTCTGAGTTAGAGAGCTTGTTAGTAACAAAAGTGAAGAGGTGCTTTCCAAACTGCAGGGCAAGATGACTCCAGTCTCAATACTTGGGCTAAGGTTTGAAGGAAAACTGTCTGTCATGGACGAGCACATCTGACGACACAGACCTAACAATTTTTGCACCCTCCCTGGGGGTGGAGAGAAAAACACTGTTATCAAGTTGATCGCAAGTGTTCTTGAAGTTTAGTATTATTACTAAATATTTTAAACATTTCTTTTCAGAACTATTGTAACATTCCACCAAGGTTAATATGTTGTTTCATGCAATGTTCCATAAAGTAACAGACTATGCAAGCATTCTTAATTAAACAGAGTTGGAAATGACTTACATTTTCTAGTGTCTTGCAAAAACATCAACTTCACTGACCTCAGCAAAGAAAAGTATTTATAGTCTAAACAAAATATATAGCTCCTTTTGCTTGTTTGACTTGGAGGAGCTATGTATTTTTGCTCCAGCTCCAATGGACAGCACTAATAGATGTTTACTCCCTAGTTGAAACATTATCCCCGTACTTAGTGTTTATCAGTGTACTTAGTGGCAGCGTTACTACAGCAAAACATATTTACAACTATAAAACAAAGACCGAAGATACAGAACCACCAAGTGAATAAACCTATTTTAAAGATACTATTTTTTGGAAAAAAATTACTAAAAAAAAGATACTATTTTTTGGAAAAAAATTTTGTCCAAAAATTGGAATGTGAAAATTAGATTCTACAATCTAATTTTCACATTCCAATTTTTGGACAAAATTTTTTTATCTCCTACTTTTGATAGCATTTTTTTGGACACCATTTTTTTAGCTCGTAATATTGATACCAGATGTTGATACCATTTTAGTCCTGGAATTTTCACACTCCATTTTTTTGATACCATTTTAAAGCAACTTCTCCCCAATTTTGTCTTGTAATTTTGAAGCCAGTTTAACCCTCATTTTGTATAACCAAGTAGATGTCAGCCTACCCATGATTTTGTTTAGCAGAGGCCATTTTACCTATGATTTTGTGATTGTGAAGAGGCCATTTACCCTATAATTTGGAAAATTACCACAACACATTTTGAACGTAGAGGCCAATTTACCTATATTTTTGTGTTTGTGAAAAGGCAATTTACTCCTTATTTTGTGAAATTAGCGCAGCACTTTTTGGCGACTAGCCCATTGTAGTGTTGTCTATATTAGAAAAACTCAAATTCTACAAGTTAACCACAGTACATTTCAAGAACTTGTTTGTGAAGTTGGTTCAGAAGTTCATCACAGGTTTTGATAATTTAATGGGAAAATTTTCAAAAGTGATTAGTCAATTGTTAATGAAATTGACAACATTGTGTCGTATTTTCTGAATACCCAAGTAATTCTTATTTGGCGCGGTCAAAGTTTTATGAAATCAACTGTAACACCACCATCTTGTACGGTGCCCGTACGTGCCATTCACTAGACAAAATAGAAATGCGCAAAAAAGGTCGAATGCACGAGAAACCATGATTTAATGCACAACAAAATAGATGTCAATGCATAATGAAATTTGAAAAGCAACTCTAAATTATGAAGTGCATAACGAAATTTACGAATGGATAAGAAAATGCATGTGAATGCACTAACAAACTTTTAATTAAATGCAAAATAAAACTTTTAGTGGATGCACAAAAACAAAATCTCAATTCAATCATGATCCAATATTTCATGTGAGTGCAAAACAAAAAATTTTTTAATATCAAATCACAAATTACAAATTCTTAAACATAATTTTAGCATTTTTAATAGGGAATAATACAACAAATTGTTTGGGCTAGGTGGACTTATTCATATGCTATATGTACCTTCAGGCTAAGCTTTTGAGTTTAAAATGTTTTGTCCTTCTTATGGTGAAGCTAGCTCATATACTTTCAGGTATTGTGTGGCTTGTGGTAGACAGCTGCCACATGAATCTTTTGAAAGGGATGGCTTAAATAGTGACAAAAAAGTTACTGCTGTAGATGGAACTTGGGATGAGATAATTACATGTTATTTTAGACAAGGGTTTACGTGTGAAAAGATTTTGCTTCTACTATCAAAATACCATGGTATCTCAATCAGTTTGAGAACCCTACATATTAGGCTCAGGCATCTTGATCTCAGAAGAAAGAATATTGAATATGATGTTAATAATGTGCGTAATTGTATCCAAGATGAAATTGATCGCCCGGGTTGCTCTGGAGGCTACAGGGCTGTTTGGCACACTTTACAGATGGATGGTATCCAAGTGCCCAGAGAAGATGTCTGAGTACTCTTAAAAGAGTTAGATCCAGAGGGTGTAGTAGAGAGAAAGGTGAAAATCTTTTATCGAAGAAGTTATGTAACACCAGGACCAAACTTTGTATGGCATACTGATGGGTATGACAAACTAAAGCCCTACAGCTTTCCCATGCATGGCTGTACAGATGGCTACAGCCGAAAGGTATTATGGTTAGAAGTATCCAAAACTAACAATGGTCCTGCTGTCATTGGTCAAAACCTATTGGATGCAATCTAAAAACATGGTGGATGTCCAACATTGCTATAGTCAGACAATGGGACTAAAAACATGATAATGGCGGAAATGCAGGCATATTTCAGAAGCAAAGATAATGATGACTTGGCTGGCATCAAAGCACACAGCTAAGGGTCTTCCCCAGCAAATCAATGCATTGCGAGCTGGTGGCCGTTCCTGCGAAGGACATCGCTGTAACTGGTGGATCAATCTGTTCAAGGATCTTGTTGACCAAGGACGTTTGAAACTTGTAATTCAATCTAATACTAATTTAGAAGATTTCATTTTTGACCTTTTGCTCGTTAATACAATCTTGTACTAACATCAACACCGTCTTGAAGGAGGGGAGGGGGTGCTTATTGGAGGTGTTATTAAATATTCAAATTGCCACCTGCTCTTTGAAAATTAGTAGAAGCTACTATTACGAGTTTTCCCAGAAAAAAGACCACATTAAATATTCAAAGTGGTGCCCATTTTTTCTCGATTTTGAGCACGTAATGCAATTTTATAATAACAAAGTGGTCAAAAATGACAGTTTTTTGTAATGCAATCTTCTACATGTGGCACCGGGAGCGCTTGTTAAGAGTGTCACCATGCATGCAAAAACGAAATTGCAATGAAAACGCGTGACTCCAACCCAAAACTGAGCCATGAGCCAACACAGAAGTGTTTCACCCTATAATAAAAGGATGAAACATCTTTTGACAGTTGTCGATTTATGTTGGTATTGTGGATGCGACAATCTTATAAGATATAAACATAACAAGGTTTGTACAATGTGTCTCAATACGACCAAGTTGTCCAATTTCGATTTTAGTTATAGTACTCGAGTTCCAAGCTTAAAGCGCAGTGGCTATGATCAACGAAAGCTTTTTAATGAGCTCACTCGACAATACAACAACAAAGCTCCTATTCAAGTGGGACAAATAGAAGACATTAACGATACATGGAAGAGCGTCAATGTTCACAATGCACGATTCGAGACATTTTTTGAGGCCCTCAAAATCCTCAGACGTGTCGAATGGTCAATTTTTTGCATGCTCAATTGGAGCCTCGTTCAAGACTCAACCAACAGGACAGGGCGCGACTCAAGTCGAAATTGAAACAAGTGTTGAAAGGGTTTAAGGCGCAAGATGATTTAAGAAACTTAAAGATGCAATATGTTTTCTATAGAATTTTAAAGATCTTAGGTTGTCATCTCTCATCAGTTTCTTTTTAAAGATTCGTTTTCCTGGCGACGAGTTTGTTGATGCGATTTTGGGTCACAAAAACAACATTGACACCTCGTGGAAAGCACAAGCTGATCAAACTTGTCGAGATTTAAGAAAAAGAATTAATAGGAGAATAGGAAAACTTCACGCCTATGGTGTTGATTTTGATGGCTCAATTATGAAGTATCTTACTGGAAAAAAACTTTATAAATCAAAGGCAACAAGCACAAGCGTGTTAAGTGGAGACCAGACGTCATCACAAAGTCCTACCATTTGAACTCGAGTCCTATTTACAAACGCTAAAACAAGATATTATAAGCTTATTGGCCTTTTACATCAATAGTGGTTCCTTGACAATGGTGAGACAATTTTATGAAGAATACATGGGCAAGGTTCCCTTAAACACATTGGCTGAAAGAAAGTTTACCGGAGACGATTCTATTTTCACTCTAAGAAATGAATCACATTTCAAACAAACTAAGTCAAGACAAACAAGATGAACTCAAAAAAATTTATGACAACTATCATCAAAAGTACATTTAGGAGAATAAAAAGTATAAAAAGCTGAAAAAGATCAAGATTTCGTTACAAGTGCCGGGTCTATCTCTGACAGCCATTGGTGCTGGTACAAGTGTCGTGAATCTACCCACTTTAATCATCACAGGGTTGGGCACCTTGATTACAGCTTACATTAGCAAGTCTGATATCGACAAACAATTGGAAAATCTGAAATTTGCTAAAAATAATCATCAAAAAGTGTGTCAGCAAATTATTAATATATTGAGGGCAGGTGAATTTTCAGAGCTGGATGAAGCTAAATTTTTGAGTGATATAAAAGTGATCGACGACATTGTTTTAGATTTTTTATAAAATAAAGGTCAATGACCCCCCAAAAAAATGTCTAACTCTGTCAAGTTACACATTTTGGTTTGCTTTTCACAGCACTCGATGCTCATAAGGATGTCTTAGGGAAATGCCTAATTTCGAATACTTTTTTTGTTTCAACATTTTGATGATGCGTTGTTATTCTTCTTTGGTCACATGACCTAAATAGTGATCAAAGATGAGTTCCATATCTTTTTAATTTGGGTTGTAGAAACTCACCAATTGACTGATGTTTTCTCAATGAGATTTAGCAATGGACATCAACTGTTGAGTCAACACGATTGTGCAAAGTCCAAAATGTCTTGCAGAAAAGGCGAGTTTGACGAGTTCAGTGGTTTGTTTTTTGACAAACTGTGGGTGCCTTTGGCCACCTCGATGACAAGTTATAAATAAGTTTCGACTTCATCTTGTTCGCATTCGATGACGAAGAAATGGTCGTCTTGATCGTATTTCCATGCTTGATGCGTTTTATTCCATTGATACGTGGGACAGATCAAGTAAATGTTGTCAAAATAATTCATAAAATGTTGTTCCAACGTGTCAAGCAAATACTTCGTTTTTCCACAACAAGTCATGCCAACAATAGTCATATTAAAACATAAGTTGGAGCATGAAAGTTCAACATCCAACTTTTTTTCGAGTTTCGAGATTTTTCTAAGAGGAGGCTTGAGTTTTTGGATGGTGCTGTGGTTTGGGTCGAGTTTGTGATTTGTTTGTGGTCGGCCATGGTTTCTCTTTATTTGGTACCACTTTTTTGAATGACGTGCTTTCCAACAATAACACCTGCGTTGAGGAGTCCTACATAAGGAATCCAAGGGGAGATGTATTTCAGCACACGTTTGAGATCTTGTTTAAACAACTTATTTTCCGATAGTTCTTTTCCTAGTTTGGTCGAATCATCGACGAGCTCCAAGTGGTTTATGAGTTCGGAGAATTTTCCAATCACAGTGTCCACCAACAACTCGTTCATAGCATCGAGTTGTTGTTTTTTATACTCTCGATAAATCTCCTACAATTTTTCATCAGAGGCTTTATGAAGATACGCTTTACCATATTTGATTTGTTTAAGTGGACATGACCGCGTTTCATTATCAATATGAATAAATTATAGCTGTGAAGATTCAGTGGCAATGGCAACAACAAGGAGGCAGTGGATTTTGCCTTTTACACTGCCAGAGCGTTTTCTACCTCCAGTCCAAGAAACACTTGACAAAAACGTGAATATGAGCAAGCAAGTGCGATGCAAATTTATTCAGGCTATTTTTGATCGGATATGCTTGTTTACCATGTAAGTTTAGTGTTATTCATATTATTTATGTTAAATATGTAAAAATATTGAAG
>JAODVM010124416.1:0-15560 GCA_025400095.1 Phenganax marumi | reverse complement strand
TCTTATACTTTAAACACAAAGTTTCTCGCCAAACACCCTCTCTGTTTTGGATTGCAAATGGAACACTTGTGTGCTGGCTAAATACCTTGACATTTTTGCCTCTAGAGCTTTCAAAAACAATGCGATCACCCACTCTTTTTTGTACACGATAGACGTGTGTGTTTTAGTTATCTAGAATAAACTTTAGTTGAGCACTCCGCTTTTAAATGTGTGAGATGTTGAAATTTGTACT
The DNA here is from genome assembly GCA_025400095.1 of Phenganax marumi. NCBI lineage: Eukaryota > Metazoa > Cnidaria > Anthozoa > Malacalcyonacea > Clavulariidae > Phenganax > Phenganax marumi. The sequence goes on along the minus strand of JAODVM010124416.1, from coordinate 15,328 downwards.
TGCCCATAGCCGTTCGAAGTCATACTTGATTTTACAATCTGTGTTCGCCATGTTAAATATCTCGAAACCTGAAGCTTTCTGACATTCCGTAAGGCTAAATAACTGAAAGTAATCGTCAATGAATTTATAACAGCTTTAATCAAAATCTTAACTGGAATATTACTTGAGTAATTTCCATATCTTTTCACACCCCTGTGCGAAAAGAAAACAGTCACCATGATGCAAAATTCTGTGGAGGTAACTAAACTACCATGATGCTTTGCTTTAGCGTATAGAGTCCATTCAGATAGCATGCAACATGTACGCAGTGCGTACCTATTTTTTTGCAGAAGCTGGAGCTTGGTTTCTGATTTTTTCAACAGTTGAGCATATCTTGCTTGCAATAGCCTTAATAAGTTTATTACTATCAAATAGGAGTGCCATTTTAAAGTCTTTCATTGCTGGCACATACCAATGATACCATTGTTGCAATAACTGGGTCACTAGTAGGTTCAAGCTGAATAAAGTCAAGAGTTTGAAAAAGTAACACAGCTGCATTATGCCTGCCCGTTTGTAGCAATATTCAATCTCATAAAATATACGCTCAATCCAATCTGTAAATATTATTTAATTCAACTTCACATCAGTTTTACCATGCAATTCAAGCAATAATTTATAGTGTAATGTAAATCCACATATTTTATTCAATTCAATCCTTGAAATATTCATTCAATCCAATCCTTCTTGAAATATTCATTCAATCCAATCCTTGAAATATTCATTCAATCTTCCTGGGGCGAGCACGGCCCGTTCGTATCATAACCCGTCTACTTGGTGTTAGAATAGTATAAAGCAAGTCAACAGGCAAATGCAAGGATGACAAGTGGCAACTGGCAACCGCCAGGAAACATTATGGCTGAACTGGAAGAAGGTGATCTCAAGAGCTTTTTGGAGAATGTATTGAACAAGTCAGAGGCTCTAATCTCTGAGAATCGTTCAGCAGCAGCGACGAATGACCTTCTGGTTCATATCGACCTTTTGGAAAAGACTGTTGAACTTTTGCAGATATATCAGGAATTGAATGGATTGACAGCATGTGGGTGGTCACAATCAATCGACGATCAAACATGGTTAGATTTAGAAAACGCTTTTAGAGATATTCATGAACAATTTCATTCTCACTACATCAACGAGTCAGCTAAGTCTGTATGTACGGTCTCATGCGCAACCGTTGCTTCGAACGCCCCAGGACGACCAAAATATGATATTCCCCAAGAGACCTTGGAGGAACTACGATCGTTACACTTTACATGGAATAAGATTGCTAAAATGTTTGGCGTCTCAAGATGGACATTGCTTCGCCGTGTCAGGGAATATGGGATAGAAGATTTCAGTAGATTTTCAGTTATTGCAGACAATGAGATTGATAATATTGTAAATGACTACATGTCGAAACATGGCAATGCCACAGGTGAGCCATATCTAACTGGTTACCTGAGATCACTGGGATACCACATTCCTAGGAGAAGAATCCGAGCAAGCATCAACAGAGTAGATCCTGTTAATACTGCATTACGTTGGGGTGCTTTAGTTTCTAGAAGAACATACTATGTTCCTTGGCCAAATTCATTATGGCACATTGATGGCCATCATTCCCTAATTCGTTGGTCATTTGTGATCCATGGATGTATCGATGGGAAATCTCGCAAAATTATGTTTTTGTCATGTAATACAAATAACAAGGCAGAAACAGTTCTTGGACTGTTTGAAAAGGCTATTGATGAACGCAATGGCCTCTGGCCATCCCGGATACGTGTGGACTATGGTGTGGAAAATGTCCTGATTTGTGATTCCATGGTTAATCATCGCAGTGAAGGCCGAGGTAGTTTTATTGCGGGATCCTCTACCAGAAACCAACGAATTGAAAGGCTCTGGCGAGATGTGTTTCGATGTGTGTGCCTTGCATATTATTATGTTTTTTATGCCATGGAGCAAACAGGAATTCTGGATCTTGATAATCCAATTCATATGTTCACCCTTCACCTGGTATACCAACCAAGAATCAATCTTTCACGACAGGAATTTAGGCATGCATTCAACAACCATCGCCTGTCAACTGAGCATGGATGGACTCCGAATCAGATTTGGGTGAATGGGATGATGGATCGGAGAAATCCACTGAGGACACATGATAATGTGGATGATAGTCCAACAGACTGTCAATATTATGGTGAAGATCCCACTGGCCCTGTTTCTGTTGGAAACATGGACAACAATGTGGTAATATCACCTATTGAAATATGTCACTCTTCAGAAATAACCAGGTGTGTTTATCAAAACTTTGATCCAAACCAACCATCGACAGATTTTGCCATTGAGATTTACGCCCAAGTATTAGCATTTGTCGTGAATAAACTGGAAGAACTTGCATAAAGTACTAATTGGAACATACAAGAGTATTGTAGTCTGCACTAAGCTTAAAACTAAGGGTGTCAGTAAAGTCTGCTATTGCAGGACCGTTACCTGCATTTTATTGCTTTTTCCACACAGATAGTGAGCCAATTCAGATATCTCTCTTTACAAAAAAAGCATGAGTTTCACAGATGTTTTTTGTCATGTAGTACTAATTAGAAGCAGATACTTCACATTCTGACTCTAAAGGTCCGTTTCTTTATATTTGTATGATGCAGCAGTTATAAGTTTGAACACTGTTATGTACAAAGACTTGGTTAAAATCCTGCTTCAGGATGAGCAAAGAGAGTCGTTTTGGCTGGTTGTTAAAATAGTTTTTTCTACATTTGTTTGGATGATAAAGACATACGTAACCTGTTAAAGCACTTGCTTGAATCTCTGTTAACTTTAATTTAAATGGACAGAGAAAATTGCAACAAATTTAACACAACTGTAATCAGCTACTGCATAAGTAACCCAAAAGTACTGCATAGTATGTGGTGTTTTACACTAAAAGTAGAATACAAAAATTTTTAATGTATGTTGGCATGCTTCTTCAACAGCTTTAGAAACCCAAAAAACTATCTGAACAGTTAGGAACTTTAGATCTACTTGAGTATCACCTATTTTTGCACACCTCCATTACCAGTATTAAACATTTCTCCAGCTAATAGCTCTACAACTCCAAAATATTGACGTGTGAACGCAAGATCATAAATGTTGAAAAGCTGTTCTTCTTCAGGTATTTTTTCAACTAATGGACCACGTGGAAGAACCATTGTATTTGAACACGTATCTGCTGTGGGAACATATGACACCTTACTTGTATTGTTGTCGCCAACCTCAATAAATACAAAGAATATTTCAAAAGCATGCAGAATACTACTTCGACACTTAAGGTGAAGTTAGTCATACCATATTACACAGACTTGGGCCATAATTTATTGTAATATGGAACAAGTGGTGTTTTGTAACTAACTGAACAACCTCATCACTTGTACATTAATACTCAATAGCATATATCTTTCATAATTTTCTGGCAGAGAACGAATTAACCTTTTTGTCTTGGATGAAAGCAGAAACTTGACTACGACAAATATTTTAGTCTTACCTGGCAATTTTCATCACTTGTGAAAGTAACACTAGGGTGGATAGCAAATCCAAGGACTGGTTCCTCTGATGCACCTGTTACAAACTCTAAAATGGAATTTAGAGTAACAGGGCTCCTCCTGCCACTTGCTACTTGTCGTACATAGTGTACAAACTTAGCATACATTTGCTTCTCTTTTATGACAGCTGTTGATCCATCTGGTGAAAATTCAGGGTTCAGAAGGTTCAAAAGCATCTTTGGAGTGAGCTTCTGATTGCTAGGTTGTAACAAATGGACCAGGGAAGGAAATGCTTGAAAGAGTTGAACAAACCAAAAATCTGGAGGCCATTTTGTAGTTGTACAATGCAAGGATCAGTACTTGGCAATACGACTTTGGCAATAGCATCTTGTGGTAGATATTTGGGTAATTGACCATTCTGAAGCAGAGCAATTCCCATCATCACTCCAACATAGAAGTAATCATCAGGGCAGAAGTCTAGAAGTCCATGTTCGAAATAGTTTTCTTTAATTGCACTATTCACAGAACGAATCCATTCTCTCCTTGGACCACCAAAGTCTCGTGCCTTTTCACCCATGAAGTCAACTTCAAAAGTTAAACCAAAGTCAGTTACACTGTCCAGTTCCGTGAAAGTAGTCTTTAAACTATCATCTCGGTTAACACATATATAGTTGGTTTCTCCTTCACGTGTTGATTCACCATCTATTAAATCTAGCTTTCTACCATGCACTAGTTCCTTCTATAGTACTGACAGAATCTGCACTGGGTTGTGTAAGCCACTGTGACGTGCTTCTGATATAATCCGCTTAATTACTTCATCATCAACTGAACGAGGGTCACAGCTTGGTGATGCCATCAAAGTGGGAGTAGTCATACCACTTGATCGTTGAATTGGTGAGCTGTTGCTATCAACAGGCTGTATAATGGATAACTTGTCAGCAGCTATTGCATGATTTTCATCAGAGGAAGGCATGCTACTTACTTCTTGTACATTGAAAGATGTGGTAGCGGCTGGTGGAACTGTGGTGGTTGAAGCATCAGTGGATGGTTCATTTGTAAAGATATCAACTAGTAGGCAATCATCGTCTCACTACAGTTAGGGTTGTACACAAAGTCATAGCCTTGTTTTATTTTGATATATAATAAACCCTGACCAGCCATTTTTTTTACTACTGGATACCCATATTCTGTTTGTGGACCAAGGTCTAGGACAGTTATTTTTTCTGTCTCACTTTTACAAATTCAAAATCATTTTCTCCAATGATTGCAAACTTTTTAACTAGGGATTCCTGCAACTTCTTTTGGATGTCTGCTTCCCTGTCATCCTCTTGGGGTATAATCATTCCATTTGCAATAACTGAATCCCATTTTAAATTATGATCACTATCCTCGTCATCATCATGGCACTTCAAAAGTGCAAACTCTACTGGTTTGTTAACTTTGTTCTGCTTCTTTTTTGCTGTATTTGTTTTAGCCTCCCCCTTACCTTGCTGTGTTTGATCGTACGGGCCAGCAAAGCGCAGACGTTCTCATCTGCTCATTCGTCAATTTCCACCAGTCGACGAACTCTCACTTATCATATTTCGTGCTCTAAGCAGTGTTTGGCGTAGAGTGCTCCGCGACTCTCAATCAATCTGACTGCGACTCTCATTTTGTCCATCCCTTGGTCTTTCACCAGCGGAGGCCGACTCGACAGATGGATTGTTATGATTGACTAAATGACTTTGAGCAGCCTTCTGAAGCTTCTCGGCAGCTCCTTTTAGCATATCAGCAATCTCAGATATAGTTTCATCCATTCCTATTCGGCAGCGAAGTACAAATTATGATTTTAGAATCTATTTGCCTCCATGCTTTCCATGCGGGAAAGTGGCGGGAAAGTCATTGTAACGAGCCCAAGATCTGCATGTACATTTTGTCGTATACTTCATGCCTTAAGACCATAATATATATCACTGGTTCGCCACATACAGTGGAACATCGTTAATACGACCATCGTTCGGCCAGAATATCTTGGTCGTATTAACGGGGTGGTCGTATGGCGGGGTTCCACTGTACTACATACAGGTCGCACACAGACCAGTGAAAGTAAATATATCTGGAGCGAATAGTAAGGGGGGAGGGAAATCGAAGCCAAATTTGTGCTCACTTTGCAGGTAGACCGGGTCCTTTTTAAAAAGTTTTTAACAAAATAGCATTTTTATATTCACATAGTTTGGAACTTTAATCTTGCACTAGTTTTGTAAAATGCGTGTGAACTTAACGAGTATATCGTATGCCATATGGCACTATCCGTTCCCGCGCTAGCCCCAGGAAGATTGAATGAATATTTCAAGAAGCATTATCATTCATCTGCATTATGTGCTGTGACCATGCTGCCCTTGACTTCAATAATCTTGTACAGTGTAGGTTTAAAAGGCATAGACAGTTTATTGTCCTTTTGATCTTGCACTAAAATGTAGTCACCAACTTTCAGCAGACTCTCTTTCGAGTTGTTTCTTCTATCAGCATATTCTTTCATTTTCCTCTTAATCACAAACATCGTGTTGGGCCATAGAGTCAGTATTGTGTTGAAACGATGAGAAGCTAGGAAGCTTATTTCTGATGGGACGGTTGAGCAACAACTCAGCTGGACTACTGCGAGTCATCAAGTGAGGTGTGGCCCTGTAGTTGAGAAGGAATAGATCTAATTAGCCTTTCTCACGACGCAATTTTTGGGGTACTATCTGAGATTATAATCAATAAATTTAGGTTCTGTATTGTCATTGTTCCAAATAAAACTTTAATAAGTTAATTTACAGTTCAATTATCGAACAATGTTTTTCATACAGCCTAGATTTTTCTGATTTTGGCATACTTTTTCCTTAAAAGTACCTCAAAAATGGCGTCATGAGAAAGGCTAATTTATTTTGCCATGTTTTTCCTTCCAAACTGGTGGTGCGGATGGCTTTCATGATGGTTTTCATTAATCGCTCTGCTTCACCATTAGCTTGTGGCCAGTAAGGTGTGATTTGTCAGTGGTTGACACCATAGGTAGCCAAATATTCAGTAAATTTGACTGTGTTCAACGGGGAACCATTATCCGTTACTAATTCTTTGGGATATCCATGTCGGGAGAAGATTTGTTGCAATTTGGATATGACTGCTGTAGCTGTGGTACTTCGCATTATTTCAACTTCCGGATATCGAGAATAGGCATCTATTACGACCAATAGCTTATCACCATTTGGAAAAGGGCCACAGAAATCGGCGAGAAGTGTGTGCCAAGGTTGCGGAGGCAGTTGTGTCATCTTTAGTGGTGGTTGTCATTTTGGTGACTGGAATACTGCTGCTTGGCAGGGAATGCATTCTTTCACCATTTGCTCAACTTGCCATTCAATACCCGGCCACCATACCTTACTGTGTAGGAGCATCTTACCTAAGAAGCTGACTGACATCTGTCGGCGTCTTGAAATTCTTAATCGCTGCAACCTTCTTTGAATCCGCTGACAGCCCATCCTTCATTAGAGTGTAGCCATAGAACCAAAGGGATGGTTGTTTAAACTTGCATTTCTCCAGGTTTAACATAAGCTTCTTGGAGACTAATCATTGTAGGAGTGCTTCCAGATTGTTGTCATGCTGGGCTTGGGTTTTCCCCCATACAATAATATCATCGGCAATATTTCAAACTCTGTCTAGGCCTTGGAGTGCTTGTTGTATTGCGTTTTGGAATACTTTGGAGGCATATGACAGACCAAATGGCAGACGTTTATAATGAAATAACCCTTTGTGTGTGCAAAACGTAGTAATATTATGCAAATTATCTTCCAAGACTATTTGGTGGTTCCCAGCTTTGAGGTGGAGTTTAGAGAATACTACCACAGCAGACATTTGCTCCATCAGTTTGTCTACTGTAGGGATTGGATGCCTTTCCCACAATAATGCCTGATTTGGATGACAATAGTCTTGGCACAACCTCACTTCGTTTGAATTGTGTGGTTTGGGTGCAGCTACGATAGGTGTTACCCAGGATGTAGGTCCACCAGCTGGCTCGATAACATCTAGATCTTGCAGCTCTTCTAATTTATCAGAGACTTGTTTTTGCAGATGAAAAGTGATTCTCCATGGGCATTGTGCAACGGGGGTAACTGTGGAATCCACGTGCAATGCTTGCTCATAATTCTCCAGACAACCTATGCCATTAGCAAGCTCTGGAAATTTGTCTAAAATATGCTGAATGTCCTTGTTAATGTTTTCTTGTTAACATGCTCATGTTGTTCACGAGATCCTGTGTTATTTTGAGTGATTGTGCTATTTCTGCTCTGGTGGTTTCCAGTGTTGAATTCATTGTCACTGTTGCTTCCGGCCATTCGATTATTTTGCACAATTTGATTTGCTTTTATTTGGAGAATACCTGATTCTGCGGTTGTTTCGTTACGCAGAAGTGAACCCGCTTTCCCATCCACAACATAAAAGGTGTATCTTACCCACTTGCCGTGTGATTCAACTACTAAACAACATTTTCCCAGCAATGGCAAAGGTTGAATGGCATTGTATGCATAAATATTTGTTTGAGCTGGCTCTAGTTTAATATGCTTATTTCGTTTCTTAATACAAGCATATGCTGCATGATCAAGAATATTTGTAGTGGCTCTTGAATGAACAGTTACTTCTATAGGTGTCCCATTGATTTGTATTTGTATATTTGTTGTTTTTGATGATGACACAGCAAATGTGTATTCATCATCATCTGACAAACCAGACGCACCTCGTGACTGTTGTTGCTGCACTGTTTTGATGGATTCTTTCTCTTTGAAAACGTTGGTGTTAACTTTAGGAGGAGTTTTCTTACTTCAACATACCAGACCCTGAAATAACAGCCGGCGGTCGGTGGTTTTCCGACTAAATTCCGGTTTTTCTGATCAAATGTTGAAATGATCGGATATTTTGTGGACAAATTTTTAGAAAAAGAAATCTTTTTTTTGTTAATGATAGAGTCAGTATCTATCTTTAGGCTTATATAAAGTAATCGAGTGAAAAGTGTGATGATGCGGGCGCAAAAAAACAAGATGGCAGCGTGACATTTCCTCATGCATTTCCTGCGAGGTGAGTCTTTTGAAATTTGTAATTTAAATCATCACACTTACGTTTAATTCGATTATTCCAACACGTGTTACGTACACGGTCATGACCACCCGTTGGCTCATGATTTTTTGAAATGTTACACTACAGTTGCACGATTTAACCTACACACATGCATCATATTGGTCAATTGCCCAATAACTGTTTCGTTTTTCAAAAGACAGTGTTAAACGAATGTAACCAAAAACGAGATATTTTGGCAATGTCATCCTTATAGTTTTTCTACTACTTGAAATTGATTTGTTAATTTTTTTCTGTTTGAACAGTATTATTCAAGGTGGCCGGGTAGTAAGTCTGCTCTATACTTCCAATATCATATTGACAACCGCCTATAAAATATTGTGCCATGATGTCGGACCGTTTCAGCGACATTATCGCAGGAACAACATCATGTACAAAGAAGAGTAGGGTGAAACCTGAGACTGTTCAAAAGTGGGTCACTCAGTTTGATAAAGAGTTCCAAACTTTTTCCTGGTTGGACTACTCAACAGAAAAGGAAAAAGGCATAAACATTGTTACAAAGTTGAATTGCAAAGTTTGTAAGAAATACAAGGAGAGAATAACAGGCTGCAGAAATTTTAGTGACAAATGGGTAGTAGGAGCTAGTAGTGTTAAAACATCAAGTGTTAGAGAACATGCTATGTCAGACCAGCATGCCCATGCCATGAATCTGCAAAATAAAGAAATTGCCAGATCAGAAGGAAAGTTCCTTGTTCCTAGAGAATCCCCAATAGTACAAGCTCTGGGAAACCTTTCAGCTGAAGAGGTGGAGAGAATGAAGATAAAATTTGATGTGGCATATTTCGTGGCAACCGAGCAAATGGCTTTCTCAAAGTACTCCTGTATTTGTGCTCTGGAAAAACGACATGGTGTAGATATAGGCCAGTCGTACCTGAATGTCAGTGCATGCAAGGACTTTGTTCACTGTATTGCTGATATTGAGAATGAGGACTTGATATCTGCAGTAGCACAAGCAAAGTTTTTCTCTCTGTTAATTGATGGCTCAACAGACAAGAGCAATGCTGACAACGAGGCTACCCTTGTTGTGTGGTTTGATCATGAAGGTGAAAATGAAAAGGTTTCTACCAAGATCGACTATTTGACAGTTTATCAACCACACCATGTTACTGCTGAAGGGCTTTTAGAAACTGTGAACAACAGTCTTCGTTTTCTTCAAGTTGAAACATTAAATGATGACAGTGTTCATGATGAAGCAATCGATTCTGGAGTGCTATCTCACAAAACCAACAGAAACAGCAACACAGAGTTGGTAGGCACGGGCACAGATGGTGCTTCCAGCAACATAGCAGCTTGAGGATTGAAGGGGTTGGTAGAACGCAAGCTACCATGGATCTTTTGGATTTGGTGTTTGGCACACCGCCTTGAACTGGCTATGAAAGATGCACTCTGTGGCACCCTCTTTGACAACATTGACGAAATGCTTTTGCAGCTTTACTATGTGTATGAGAAATCACCAAAGACGTGTATAGAACTAGAATCCCTCTGTGCTGACTTAAAAGAATGCTTAGAATTTGATGAAGATGGAATAAGGCCAGTGAGAGCAAGTGGAACACGATGGGTGAGCCACAAGGTCAAAGCTATGAAGAGAGTATTGTCAAAGTATGGTGCATACACAGCCCATCTGACATCACTCGCAGAAGACAAATCTGTGAAAGCAGTTGACCGTGCCAAGCTCACGGGATACCTCAAGAAGTGGGTAAATGGCAAGTACATCCTTGGGTGCGCAGCATTTGTTGATCTGCTCACCCCATGTAGCATATTCTCGAAGTCAATGCAAAACGATGACTTGGACATTCTGGCAGCAATCAGCCATGTTGTCAAGACCCTGAATGAAACAAACAAGCTCACTTCCAAGCCTCTGGAGCAATGGAAAACCTATAGTGATACACTAAAGAAGGTACAAGATGAGAAAGGCCAGTCAGTGTACCAGGTAAACATTTCATGTCTTCAAATTCGTGAATATTCGTGAATTTGAATTACAAAATTTTGTGGTTACTATTTCTCTTACTTCTAGGCACAGATTCTCACGAATCTGGAAGGAGCCAAGACTTTCTTGCATCAGAATTCCAAAACTTACTGCGATGCGGTGACTACATGCATCAAGTCCAGGTTATCATGGTCAGACTTGCAGCATCTCCCTGATATCATCCTTGTACTGGCAACTGCTGGGTGGGAGAAAGTAACGGAGAAGCTGGACCAGGAGGAATCCGAAGACACAGAAAGTGAGAATCCTCTGAATGCTGTAGACAGGCTTGTAGAAGCATATAAGATGCCACTGGAAGGTGCAGGTGCTGAAGTTGATGAGATTCGTGCAGAGTTTGAAGCTATGATGGCATATGCAGTCCAGTTTATCTCCCTATCCACTTTAGACTACCGGAGTGTCTGGTGGCGCTTGTTTCATGTACCTAACAAATCTGAATGGTCCAACATATTGACCCTTGCCACTCTTCTCTTTTCCCTACCAGCATCAAATGGCACAGTTGAAAGAGTATTTTCACAACTCAATTGTATCAAGACGAAGAAGCAAGCTGCCCTTGGTAGCAACAGCCTGGATGACCTCCTTACCATATGTACCAGAAAGAGGAAGCTTGCTGACTTCTCACCTGACCGCACTGTGCAACATTGGTGGAATACAAAACATAGAAGACCCAACCAAAGTGTGCGAAAGAAATACCGGACAAGAAATTCAAGTCGAAAGTCAACATCATCATTAGCATCAACTACCAGTAGCAGTAGTAATGTTGATAGTACCACCACTGAAAGGGATAGCGGTGAAGAGCAGAGTCTGTTGGACGACTGGGATCACTGGATGAGAGATGATAGCGATGATGAGCTGTAAATTACAACAAACTTTTAACTCTCTTTCTAAAAATTTAATTATGAGAAGCCAGACAAACTTAATAGAAGTATGCTTTACCAGTTGTGTGTAAATGTGATTGTTAATGTTTTACATTAAACTCCACTGACATTCACTTTCATTGTTAAACTTTCATTGGGTTTTCAGGAAGTATGAGTTAAAGTTCATTGGTTTTATGCTTTACAGTGCAATACCAAGAGTATCACAAGAGTAATAGCGATTGTTTTTCTCGGTAAATAATTAGATAATACGTTTCTTCAAGGTTTGAGCAATAGGCCTTCATCACAATGATTGAATAGGCTTCATCACAAAAACTGAATGATTGTCTTTGGCCAAATGTATCGTTTTATTTTCCACTCGAGTCAAGATTCTAAATTCGAAACTATGGAGTAAAGCAATTGTAATCACAGAAACTAATCTTAATCGAAACTAAAAAATTTCAGACCAAATTTGAAAAGTTCTGGTCAAATGTCACTTTGCTCAGAAGGATTGCCGGACAAGCTTTAAAATTATTTCAGGGTCTGCATACCATTGCGAAATGAGTGGGCTGTCCACATGCTCTACAACTTTTGCGCTTTGCAGGACACACATCTTTGTGCCCTTGTTTGAATTCGTCGCCACAATTTCTGCATTTAGCTTGTTGGTATTCTTGGTTGGCTTCAGATTTAGGTAATCTTACCTTCTTCTCACCATTTCCATTGTTATGCACACGATTGATGTGGCTGCGCCCAGTGGTTTGCCCCAATATGCTTGCTGCTTGTTTCTCTGCCTACTCTTTCACTCTTGCCATGGTAGTAAGCTTAGCCAATGTCAGGTCTTTTTCGTGTGAAAGCTTCATATGAAATACATGCGACAAACACGTCATGACAAATTGATCACGTATTTTGTTTTCTCCATTGTCGAATTCACAGGTTTCTGCTAGTGTGTGTAGACGAGTTATGTAGTTATCTACCGATTCCGCTGCAGTTGGATATGTGTATTTAAAAACATACCGTTTGTATATCATGTTATTTTGTGGCTGAAAGTACTTGTCTAGCTTTTCAAGAGCTCTTTGAAATCTGTTCCCGTGTTTTCTAGTGTTTTGAAAATTTTATGAACCCATGGGCCTGCTACGTATAATAATACTGTGCATTTCTGGGCATCATCTTTGATATTGGCTGCTACTGTATACATAGTAAACCGTTCTCGCCATTCTTTTCAGTGTTGGGCTAGTGAGGACTTGTCTCCTTCTGCACCAAACGGATGTGGTGGTTTTAAATCCAAACTTGTGGCCATCGAAATTGCTTCTGGACTTTGTTCTCTTTCACTGAGGCTCAACATTAAAATGAACCTTGTCACCAAATATAATGAAGTCTCTTATTTAGTACACACATAAACCATGTTTTATTTTCATACTATATTCCTAGTGTACATTGTTCTACATACATCAATTATGTGTCCTTCTGTCCCTAATCCCATCATGCATTGCACCATTATCAGCTTAGTGTCCACTGCACTACAATGATGACTATCTTGAGAATTCAATGGATTCAATGATTGAAGCTGGAGGAGCAATGTTTCTCATCAGAATTCATATTAAGGTTGCAAAAACCTTACTTTCCAATCCTGATTGGATGGCTGAAAACTCAGTGAATGACACAAAACACCTTAAAGAATTTAAGTCAAATCCAAAAATCTCAGGGTTGAAGCACTACTTGATCAAGTCGTGTTTCCAAGACCCCGGGACAAATTCACCAGACAACCACACAAGTAAAGCGAAACTTGGCAGACCTCCTTGAATCAGATGATGGTGATGACACTGCATCTGCCGCTAAACCAATAAAAACAAAACATCACCCACACAATTTTTCAAAAAGAGAACAGCAGATGGTACTTACCGAGAAGCAAAAGACCAAAAATGAGAAAAAGAAAACAAGTCATGAAAAATGCAAAAAATAATTGAGTAAGTAACTATACTTCTCAGAAGAAACTTTACAATAAAATAAACTACATATTCATATTTTTGTTCAGATAGAATACAAAAAAATACAGTGGACAAGCAGACATTCAGTAGACACATTTTACTATAAAAAGAAAACCTTTTTTAAAAAATATATCCAAAAACTATGTAAATAATGTTCTGTTCTTACAAAATACTTACCAAACATGTTTCACTTATTCATATTTTTGAAAAAAGCACAAACAATGTCCAAAGAGAAATAGTAATTCATAAAGAAACTAAAAAAAATGAAACAAAAACATCGTAAGCATCAATCAGACGGCCGTGTGTTATTAAACCATTACCTGACACGTTAGGTCACCTACAGGGTTTACTGTAATTACTATAATAGAGAGTTTGGCAACGCGACGACGGAAGACGGCAAAAGACGATGGCAACATATTGATGAATTAATTTTGCATCATTATCCATAATTAGCATAAATAATTTAAGAAAACACGTTGTGTGTTACGTTGCCGTTTTCTCGAGAATGACCTTTAAGGTGAATCGCCGTTGTGTCGAAAACGTCAAAACTATTCGAAATTTCTTACTTTTTCATCAATGGCAGAGCTTAAAAAGACAAGGTCAGTACATGTACTGTTACAAGCTTTCTTAAATCTATTTCTATCAAAGTTGAAGCTTATTTTTTATGTTTTTAGCAAATGCAACTTGATGAAATGGAGCGAGCAACACAACCTTGAGCTAATAAAGGAAATTTTAGCTGAGCGACCTTTTGACCACGCAAAAGTGTTGAGGCAAATTGGAATTACTTGGCAAAAGATTGTGGACAACTTGAATTCACAGGCTGACATCAATTTTAATTTGACAGATATCAGGGCAGTTTGTGACAGATATAATATAATAGAAAAAAATTTCAAAAAGAAAGAAAGGGAGATCAATGCTTCTGGTCTTGTTACTGAAGAACCGAGCGTGCTTGAAAATGCAATTGAAGGAGCGGTGCTCTATTTGAACGCCAAGAGGAAGAAAGAGTGAGGAGAAATCCGAAAAGATAAAATAAAAGACCATGAAAAGAGTCAGGCAGAAGATGCAAGACTTACTGCCATGGAAACAGCCAGAGAAACTCAAAAAAGAAAATCGTCAGAGCCTTCCATTTCTTTCAGATCCAAAAAATCATCTGTCGTTGAATTTCTTAGGGAAAAGGCAAAAAAGGAAAATGAATACAAATTGTTGGAGTTGGAGCATAAAAATAAAGAACTTGAAATTAAAAAGCAAGAACTTGAGATAAGAAGCAGAGAGCTAGAGAATCAAAAGCAATACAACCAAGGTTTGTTGAACTCTTTAATGGAATTCGCAAAGCATCGTTAAATCATTATTATTATATGTCATATTTACATATTATGAAAACTTGTTAAATTATTATCATACAGTTGTGGAATAATTATGTTTACGTTTAAAGAAAAGTGAGAAAATAATTGAATTTGAAGTATGTACTTAATATACAGTTGTACATAGAATAATTGTGTATATTTGTTGATATATTCAATTTTGCCAGCAAACCAGTTTGAGTGTATAATAAAGTTTTATTTGTCTTGTATATACTTCAATTATTCCTCAGCTCTCCAAAAATATTCCTCCAAAGTAGGTGGATTGATATCGAAGTACTCTGATACAATATTGCCATACAAACATGTCAAGCTATTTTGCAACAAAGCAGATACAATATAAAATTTTCCAACTGGACTCAATCTAATTTTTTGTTGCTGCTTAAAATCGATGAATTTGAAATATTTTGTCATCTCTCCAAATAACCATTCCACACCAACTCTAACACTACTCATTGCTTTGTTGTATTGC
>JAODVM010124415.1:0-34021 GCA_025400095.1 Phenganax marumi | reverse complement strand
AGTTTTTTTTTCATTTTTTCGTAAGTTAGTCAATGGTTGAATTTACAATTTCTTCTATCGTTGGAAGCTCTTCGCAGGACTGAAGTGGTAAGACACACCTCTAGTTAAATGTAGAACGTGGCTTCCATCATGCGATGTGTGTACATCGTACAGCTCTTTAACAACAGTTTGTAACGCATTTAAAATATGCTCAGCGTGATAGCGATGTGGATCATGTGGTACAACATGATGCGGCCGCTTTCATGTGACTTTTACTTCACAGTTGTGGCGGTGTTTTTTTGTCAAGCGAGACAAGCGAGAGGACGTCTGGCACGTCCTAGTCAAATTTCACACTTTCTAAGAGTTTTATACCCTTCGAACAAAATTCTTAAGATTTTCACAACTTGCCGCAAAGGGGTTTTAGGGTTCTTATAATTTATAAATAAGTGCACCTACCGCACTTTATAGCAAAGAGTTGGGTGCAAAACCAAGAGGTGCTAATTGCACTTTCAAAAAGTAAGTCTTTTGGGAGACAAGCAGAGCCTTCTATCGCATTGCATAATAGGAACCTAAAAATGTTGCATGTCCAGGCTCGGTGTTCTTATATTTTTGCCGATTTCAGGCTCAAATTGATTCTATTTTCTTTCCGTGTCAGCGTGTATAGAATAAAACGGGATGGTGATTGGGTTTAATGTAACATTTACAACATGAGTTATACTGAAAGGTATGCCGTTGTGCTACGTTTAAACTCTTTTCTCGACTGAGTAATTCAGTAACCATAAATTATTCATGCACTAATGGACCTTTAACCTTATAAACAAAATTTGAAAAAATTTCGAACTAGGAAAATCTTTTCCCACAGCCTGAAAGAGCATCCTGAATTTAGTAAAACTGCCAAGTTTGGTTGCAAAATGTTGTAAAAGAGAGAAAATATAATCGTGCAAAATTGGCAAATTTTGTATATTTTTCTATTACGTGCGAGAAATTAATACCCATTTTCACGAACGGGGTATCCATTTCCCGCGCGTAATAGAAAAATATACTAAATTCGCCAACTTTGCACGGCTATGTTTTCCTTATTTTACAAAATTTTTTGAGATTTTGTCTATAAGGTTAAAGGTCCATTATAAGCAGGTTCTTAGTGCTAAGTATAAGAATGGAAACTGGCAGTCGAAAGCTTGTGAAAACTATATTTTATTTAAACAGAAAATTTTTTTAATCTCTTAATTGTGTACGTATAATCCTAGTTGTGCTTCAAACATATTCTAAGGTCTTCAGTTGGTAAATAAACCAAACTTCGTTTGTTGCTATATTGTAGGATATTGCCGAGGCCAAAGAACGTAATGCTGGCTTATCTAAAGAACTGAAAGAAGCGCAGAATCAACGCAAATTAGCCATGGCTGAGTTCAGTGAATTGAATGATAAACTGGCCGAAATGCGTTCACAGAAAACAAAGTTGACCAGAAGTCAACGAGAGAAGGAAGAAGAATTAGGTATGGGCCACAAACGGATGCTTATATTGTTGTTTGCGCCATGTAAAGTTATAAAAATCATGTTTGTAACGAGTTGAAGTACAAAATCTTAAGCGCTGTTTTCATTGTGTTGTTTGAAGTGTTTGTGGAAGTGTATATGTAATTTTGTATTATTTTTCTTAGAGAGTGCGCTGGAGAAAGTTGAAACAATGAAACAGGAAGCGAGAAATGTTGACAAGAAAAAACGCGAGGTGAGTCGAGGAAAAGTTTGTTTTTACTTTAATGCCCATTTACACGGGCGATTTTTGCTTCGATTTTCTCCTTTTAGCGTATGTGATCGAGTAGGGTGACTGGCGAGTGCATTAGCAAAATTGTTGGACCAAGTATATTCGCCAATTATCTACTCTATCACATCGTTCAATAGGCGAAAAGTCGCAGCAAAAATCGCCCGTGTAAATGGGCATTTAGTACTTCAAGCAACGCACTTCTCAATACACTTTCGTGTGAATCTATCATATTGTATAACTGTACCGGGACATTAAGCATGTGTCCAAATTGTGTATTTAGTTGAGCAGTCAAATTGATGAATTGGCAGCTGAAGTAAGCAAAGAGAAAAAGCTGAGATCACGAAGTGAACAATATTCAAAACAGCTTGAAGATGAAATTGACATACTCAAGGTAAAAGAGGGAGTATAGAGTAGACAACAGTTGTGAAAGTGCAGTACGCTTGGTGTCTGTACTATATCTGGCAAGAAGCGCATGGTCGTACTTTCGTCATGTTACCCTCACGAACACCCTGTGTTCTTGTCTTTATTTTTATAAGGAACGATAAAACAGTACTAGTTTATACTAATATATACTAATAATACTAATTTATATGAATCTATACTAATTTATACTAATGTTAATTTATGTTAATTTATACTAATTATACTAATTTATACGAATTTATACTAATTTATACTAATTTAATACTAATTATACTAATTTATGCTAATTTTGCAAATTCTAGAAGCTTACCATTTATAGGATATCCATCCAAATGTGGTCAAACTTTGTACACCAGTTGATTTTGAGTTGCTTTTTTGACTGGAAAGGCTTATTTTCAAAGTTTTTAAACTTCGCTTCCAGTGCATTATTAGTTTTTGAAGTGGCTAATTACTAATTTCAATCCTAACTGGGTTTCTTAACCTTGACGTGAAGATCGTAGCGTCGTGACGGGAGTGCAACTCTGTATTTGCCTACCTTACTTAGCAGGAGTGTTGTGTTGTTTCAGATTAAACAACGAACGTTTGGAAAACTGACTGGCTTTGATGCAACAGCTGATCAACAACAACAAGAAATCACCAAGTAAGATCCTATACCGTTATTTTAATGAGTGAATTTTTCCCGGATGCAAAACCACGTAGCTATAATGAAACTGGAATTAACATGTGTATATGGCCAACATTTCCAAATCATGACACAGTATAATTCGTCGTAGCTCAACCATTTAGTTGATTAAACTTGTTACATACTTTCATTTTTCTTGTATCGTTGAACTTGAAATAAGTTAAATAATTCCGTTCATAATATAGACAAACTTCCATAACAAAACAGCGCTATAATACTCTGGTTAAGAGTTCCACTCTCCGTGGGCTATAGTGTTTAATACGTCAGTAATGAGCGAAATGATATTGAGAATTCGTCAGTAGAAAAAGTATTTCGAGGAATTTTGAATCTTACTTCTAGTGCTCTTAAATTACATCGCTCAAAATCGGAGTCATGCTTGAGATTGACTTCGTGGTATCGGTCGTCTGGTACAAATAAGAATGAGTTTCTATGTCGCTCTTGTTTTAGACTAAAAGCATCGCTTGAGAAAGAGAAAATTGATCACGAAGAAGCGATATCACATCAAAAGAAGGAACATACTTCAGAAGTTAAGGTATGGAGTATTAGTTTTGCATAACTAGAACCGAACTATTCAATATTTTATCAGTGGAGTTCAGATTCGACTTCTATTGCTGGTAAACGTCATATCTAACTGGCTAGAAAACTATTGGATTTCTTTAAAAGGTAGCTGAAACGCATCTGATTGGTTTTATTAGTCGTTGGGCACATTAGTACGGTATTTGCAAATGCAGTCAAATCCTGAGAGCTTCGATAGTCTTGTACAAGCTTATAATACGACTTAACTTTTCCGTTCTGATTGACTTGTTATTTGATAACAGTCCACACAGGATGCGGGAGCGGCCGTTATCAGAGAAAAGTAAACGTTTGTTGGTGCCGAATTCTCTAACTATCGATTTTACTAGTACAACTGAACTCATATTTTGAGAGATATTGGCGTTGCACGTAAAGAATTTGAGCTATGTACTTGAAATATCTTCATATACATAGAATGATAAGAAATTATAGACCAGTGAAGTTTGGTACTTGGCTTGTCTGGTGGAGAGATCTCACTTAGTGCAGATTGTGTTTGTAGAATATTTGTTAGAAATTGTTCTCTTACTATATATTAGCATTTAATAATATCTTGTAATAAAATTAGCAGTTCCTTTGTTACATAAGCTGATACAGGGTTACTTACTCCTCCTTGCATTGTTTACTTATAATATTCTTCCGTATGCAGGAGCTGAAAGAGAAATTACAGGATCAAGAAAATGTTTCAAAGAAATTAGAAAATCAAGTAAGTGTAGGAAATGACACTAATATATGTACCTATTAAGAGTTATATCACTGAAGAGTATACCAACTTTATTCTCTTCGATATACTTTTTGTATATATTGGCGTTGTAACGTTTTTGATTAATATGTTTTCTGTGCTATCTACATAGATTGCGGCTTTGATGACCAAAGTAAACAAAGCGAAGAAAGATAGGTAAGCTAGCTGTTTTCAAGATATTCCTTATTACTCAAATATACGTCTCAGAATATAGCGTTGAATCTTTGTAATTTCAAAACTTTTCATTGTCATCGCTAGTCTTTGATATTTGAAAGAATGAAGACCAACACATACCAAACGCGATATTTCAACGCGGCGAGAATTTTTGATTTTAAATTATAGTGAACTTCAATTCTGTTCTATATTTCGCGAGTATTCGGAAGCACTTTCACAATTTTAGCCGTTTTGTCCGCATATATCTTGTAAAATTCCCTTCCGCTGAAAATTCGCTCCGCATTGTATAGATTCGTGCTCGGTCTATTTGGGACTTGAAGCTCACAGCGACTTCTTGTTTGAAGTGAATTTCTATTTAGTACAAGATGTTGTGGAAACACCTCGTAAATTTATTTGTGAAGGTTTCGGTCCGTAATCCGGGCCGCGCGTCATCAGTGCAAATCCTATGACGGTTCGCAGGCTTGTGGATCGAAAACTTTCCAAGTTCCAATAAATAAAGTTATGTGGTGTTTCCACAAAATCTTATATTAGATATAATGTCACCATGCGAACATTTCAAAGACTTAGTACCAATTTCTGTCTGCACAGTATTAGCGAACAGCAGGATGTTATCAGCGACATGCAACGAAGATTTGAACGAGATCGCAGCTTGCTTGAGGAAGAAAACAGAAAATTACAAAGTGAAACCGATAAGGTTGGTGAATAGAAATAGTAGAGAGGTTAAGATACATAAACGGGTATCTTGCAACTTGTAGCTACATGTTAGCGGCTAGCAGTTCCGAGCAAGGGGACTGAATTAGTTAAGATGCCTTTGTGAGATGAGCGGGTGTTCAAAATGTTTTAAATTTCTAAAAAACATTATTAAATACACCATGGAAATCTAAAATATATATAACTAAGTAATAAGTCCTGGAAAAGTAAAAAATGTATGGCTAAGAAGTAGCTGCAAAGCCAAATTCTTGACACATTTTAGAAGTGCTTTATCGTTCGGGTTTTTTCCGAAGAAAATAGCGTTGTATTTTAAAACTTCTTGCATAAACATGCAGACAAAACATAAGTGCAGTGCTTTTTTGTTAAAAACTGCAAATAGCATGTACTTAAAACGTTCAAAAGAGACCAAAAATATATTTAAACTTACCCGTTTCTTGTTGAACGTGTAAACAGCTTTCTAGCTACCGAGAACTTGTAAGGGGGGGAAAACCTCGAGAAAATGACGTCATTTTTTATCCGGTTACCCGTTGCCCTAGCGGTAGGCAATCTTAACCTCTCTAATAGCTGGTAAATGCACCGCTGCACTAATATAGCAAAACATATACAAGTTTTATTCCATCGTTAATGTCATAAGCAATATTCTTTTATCCATAAAAGTTTTGACCATGTAATAATTATTCTACTTGCCAAAAATCCCGGTAAGTAATTCCTAGGCCCTGTACACGTACAGTATGGACGCTGCTATCTTTTGATATATGTATTACCTTTAAGATGAAAACCCATTTAATCAGAGAAAGACCAAATCCTGACAAAGCACCATATCGACCAGCAATTGTGTCCGTAACACAGTATGCAAAAATGAATCCAATCCAATTGAATATGAGGGCAACTGAAAAGGAAAACAAGAATATAAATACAGCTGTATTGGATCAGGGTAGACGATACGCCAACTGGCTTCGACGCATATTGCTAATAGGGAGTTTACGATCCACGACGCTGCAACACGACGACGAAGGAGCAAAATGTAAAGAATTTTAATAGTCTCAAGAAGTCCCAACAGGATTCGCAACCGCATAGTGACTATGACTACGAATGAACACACTGCCGATTTAAGTATTTTCACGACTTTGTGCGGACATAGAAGTTTCGCGACGTTAGAATGTTTAGTCCATAAAGTCAACTTAGTAACAAAAATATTACATACAGTTCTCCTTCAATTTACACATTTCTTGCCAGGTTATTCTGAAAGGCTTTAAGTCTGTATTATAGTGTTTAGCGTGGCTTAGTACAACTTATTCAGTAAAACTGATGCCACAGAAACGTCATATGGACGATGAAGGGTAGAAAGGAAGAGAGCTGGTCGCAACGTTTCTTTGTAAGATATAGGGGGGAAATCGATAAATTGTTCAACGATTTTTGACTTCTCTCAATCACCATAGCAGAGCAGTAAAAATGACAAATGTGGAATAGCGCGAACGCAAGAGAGTGAGAAAATAAAAGACGTATCGAAAAGGCAACACAAAATCGGAAATTTTCGTTATTACCAGTCTTGATTTTAAAAATTTTTTTAATTTTTAATGTTTCATGTATTTTCCAGACCAGCCACTAGATTTCAAATTGACGCTATTCCTAATGCTATCTCGATTAAACAGACTTTTCTCATTCTTGAAAACGTCTTGAAATAGTTTTGGCACGGTAATTCACGTACTTATGGTTACGAAAAAAAAATTCGATACGAGACGTTTGTCCGAGAGGGTTCTCCAGAAAAACGTCCACATGATTTCCCTCGTGGCAAAGTTCTGACGCTTCCGTTGAACGTCAACGGAGTCGATATGAATCGATGATACAAGAGTAGCAATCATGAGGGTCTATCTATCTACAGTTAGACCAATTATGGAATACGCTGCACCTGTCTGGCAATCTTTATCTATACAACTGTCAGATAAGCTCGAATCAGTCCAAAAAATAGGCCTGAAAACGACTTTCCCAAATGCTAAGACATATTACGAAGCACTACAACTAGCTGGAATTAAAACATCTGATAGAACGGCAATTCTAAGCTGGAACAAAACTATCAATACGATATTAGAGACAAAGCTGAGGAGGTGCGAGCGTATCACAACCTTAAGTTCTGTAGAACAAAAAAGGCAGAAGACTTTTTTACCTTTAAATACTATTGACCCTTTTTTCACTAAACATTTAAACACATTTATAATTTAATATCGATATTTTAACCTTTCTAATATAAACATTGTAATAAAATGGATCTTAGAAGTTTTATAGTAATTAGTGACAATTTTGTAAATACTGTATAATTCAGTACTTGTAGCTACTGCAAAAGAGCTAAATTAAACATCACTTATTATAAATATCGCTTATTATAAACATCACTTATTATAAACATCACTTATTATAAGAGTAAGCATGTTTTTGCCTTGCCATACAACCTTCGCGCGATAGATTATGAGACCAAGTAGGAATTGCATAAAACTATAACTTACGCATTAGAGTAACAACAGACAGGGAGTGACACCGACAACGACAACAGCAATAAGGTTATCGATGTCATCTTGCAAAAGGGTGCACACACGATGGTGAAAAGTATGCTTTCTTGTAATGCATATGAATAAAACATAATAGAGTATACTACAAACGGCTGGCCTTCATTTTTACCTCTTTTTCGAAGTCGCGTCGCCTAATCAACAGAACTAGTCTATAGACGTTGATGTCATTGCATCACACGGCGGCACAAACTGGTATATACGACTTTCGTTTTTCGTGTAGTGTAACAATATTCTATTCATTGCACTGTACATTGGCAAAAACGAAAATATAGCTACATGAGTAGCAAAAACTAAACTCTTTGAATGACTTTAACAGAAAGTACTGTTGTTTTTTTCTTGGAAAAAGACTCTTTCACTCCCTTGGCAATGCAAATGACTTACAAATGAACTTGTTTCCCATCTCCAAGCCTCTTTTTCATTTTGATTCTTGGGTTTATAATAAACACATGCACAACACAAAAATAATTAGCGGGAATCGATCACAAATTGACATATCTTCACTATTATACAGTAGCTTAGTTTAGTGTGTGCTTAAATAATGAAGTCGGTAACTATGCGCAACGGAGAACAACAGGAGCTTAAATTTACGGGTTTACATATCAAGAGCTCAAATAATTGGCCCCAACCATATATGCTATACGAAGAATATGTTTTGTGGTGATGTTAATTTTCATAACAAATCTACACTAGTCATTACGGTATAGCTGATGAGTGGTTGACATCAGGCCTACAGCACAGACTCGAAATCATGGTAAACAATCTATACAACTATTATGAAATTACATAGCTACTATCCAGACCAGTGCTTTGCACAGAAAAGTAAAAGAAATTATTAAAGAAATACGCCTTACCAAGAAAACATAAAGCAAAAAGACTATCCGTGCCGAGTTGAGCACCTACATAAAGAAACATAAATTTAAATAACAATTTAGAATTCCTGCAATAATATTCTCTGAAGTTTAATTAGCTGAGTATGTTCATGCATTGTACTGCCTTCGCTCTGACTGATAAAAAATGTAAAAGACCCGTGCTTTTATACAGCGGTATGTGCAAAACAAACAAGTGGAAAACCTGAAACTTTATAAACTATAACTACAATATTTGTAGTATATTATAACTATAACTAATATTAATAGGGCATCTTATATTTGTTCTAGGAAGCTATATTTAATACAGGAATTGAAATACCTACGAAAAGAAATGAAGGAGAAACTAAAAGTTTTCTACAAACACTTGCAGTCTTGCACCCCTATCATTTCTTTTTTATCCAAATGACTCTAAGTGCAGGCAAGCAAGCTGGGGGGAAATTAGGGATTTCCAACTTTAATTCTCTAACTATATACAGTAGGCAATGACACGAAAATGCTTTTTATTTCTTGGTACTACTGCAAAAACTCAACATGTTCATACATCAAATTTATATGCACAGGCGTATGAATAGCAAAGAGTAAAAATTTCTACCATTAAGAATTTCAGCTGCATGTAATATAGCATGTACAAAACATGTTGTGCGAATAGTGAATATGTACTTACGACAATCATCCAGGTTTCTTACTGCAAGAGGTTCAAACTAGAAAATATTTAAAAAAAGTGCATGAGTGCCAAAGTATGCTGGAAACAGTCCTAAAGAATGAAGAGATTCTACAGACTTACACAAATTTGACATATAGAGTGCACAAGCAAAGAATTGCACATATGTCTCCCAACAAACAGTCAGGATTAATATATTTTCACTTTCACTACAACTTTAAAAATCATGTACAGCACTACAGTCGACTGGCATGCTGGGGTGGCATGACCATTCGACAATATACAAAAGAAATCACCACTTACATTCGATTCAGAGTGTTTGGTTAATTCAGCTTCTTCATATGTTGGTAATTTTGCAGCTATATCATAAGCAGGAGGCAATTCATTTAAACTGTTTTCTCCTATAAAATATCAAATCACAGAAATTCAAAGTAAACCACAACAGCATCGGCGTTTCTACAATAGGTATATAGGTAGCTTTTGTTCGCAAACAATGATTCAAAGCAAACATGAATTTTAATCTATTCAGCTGTTCACCGTAAATTATTTTCAATGATTAAATGAAAGGAGCATACTATAATTTGGTTATTCAGTGATATTCTCAGGCAAAGACTTTAGGTCACTTGCATTAGGTTCATCTCATCAGAAGAGCAACATTCAACCTATAGGCCTTAGAGGTAAGGAATGAAATAAACCTTGCACAAGATCTTTCAATATGGCAGGCTTTAAACTAAAGTAGCACAAAAGCTCTGCCTGCAGTGAAGGACTGCATTCAAAAAGCATATCTGCATATTCAAACACAACACACAGATGGTAAATCAAGGCAAGAGCAAGATTACAAACTATCCTGACTTTTGCAGTCTGAAGTCGAAGTAAACTTAGCCCAGTCGTCCACTTCAACATTTTATGGTGAAAAATTGATCATTTCTTTGGGTCCAATAAAAGTTTCACAAAATGATGCCATGAGTAAAGTTCTTTTGCTAACAGCATTAAAAATGATTGATTGGTAAATGAGTTTCAAGGTAGTAGGAGTGATTCAATCAAATTTGCTTATTTAAAATAACATTGTATATTGTGCAATTTAGCCCCACCTGATATAGGTGCTTCATCTAGTGTTGTAGTCGGTGAGTAAGATGGTGGTGGTGTTGAAGGCACAGGGGGAGCTGGGGGAGGTGTTGATTCATTTAACATTGGTTCACGTTCCGATTCTGTGGCATTTTCTGATTCTGTCAGCTAAAGACAAGATATATGTACTGTTACATGTAGGTAGGGCTAGCAGTTTGAAGGAAGGTCTACCTTGAACCAAACTAAAGGTCATTTAAGTCAAGAACAAAAAGTACATTCTATATTAATGCTCCCTAGAGTCACAGTTTGTGTTTTGGCTAAATTTTCATAATAAATACACAAAAGAAATAGGAAAGAAGTGGAGGGGGAGGAGAGACGCATCATTCATCCTCACAGCCGGTGCTAAAATATAGAGGACAAAGATCAATGTGGCCGAGTTGAGGCATACCAAAGTTGCTTCAAGCTGCAGTTTAGAACACAGTTCAGACTGCGAATCACAGCCTATTCCTAAGGTGTTACTTGATTTTACTTTTCTACAGATGAAATCCGAAGCACCGTGAAGAACATTAACTCTCAAAGTACAAGAAAGACCAACCAAGCTCTACTCACATACTCACCCTTTATTATCAGACTATATCACCCCCAGGCATCTCCTTCACCTAGTGGTGACTTTGCCACACTCGGCTTAACTATCGGTGAGAGGCCACAAACTAAGAAAGTTGCATCCCTCTCTTCCTCTATTTATAAATCTATTTTATCTTAGCTCCTCCTCTTTGTGTTTGACTTTAAGCATAAACATAATTCAAATACCTGTTATATAGAGTATTCAGCAAAACTAAATACAATCTGAAACTTAGCATTTTACAACCCACAAGAAAGTTAGTATATAAACAAAAAGTTGCCACACAAAATACTGCAAGGCACCATTACTAGCAACAGGGTATTCAACTTTGAATAGTTATGTTTTGTGTTCTGACTTTTTAAATGGCAAGCTTTTTTCAACATTTTTTAATGCTTCCAAATTGGCCATTCCACCAGCTAATGACCACGGACATCCACCCATATACGAGTACAAGCTTAACTCGCTGAGTGGAAAAGCACTCCATTGCTCCAGTATCTCCTACTTACATGCTTTACTCTATCAAACACCAGACATGATTTTGCTCACCATGGGAAAATCTTGCCAGGGAAAATGGGCCAACCAAACAGTTGGCCAATATCGGTTGTTAGTCCAACATATCTTAGTGGGTTAATACACTGCATCTGTGCACTCAAAAATTGAAAAAATTCGCCAACAATGTTTGCAAAGATCTCATTCAGGCAAAACAGGCTATAGGTACATCCAGCTTGCAGTGAAAGGTAAACCATCAGTCTTCCTTCGACGACGCCATGCGTACAGTTATATCACGAGTAGAAACTCCTGATATACTTACAGTTGAAAAGGCATTACAAATATAGCAGTGCCCGCAATTACAAATCAAAAGTGCTTGAAGCTACATGAAACTATTTAAGCAGCACTTTATGCGAAATTATTGGGTCCCGAAGCTGAACACAGACACTCTTGTTATAAAACATACTTTACGCTAGGCGACTTTATAGAACGCATAATATCCACATATTTTCCAACTGTTACTGTCTGTTAACAGACGGTTTGAAGACCTTACACATCTATCTGCGCATAGTAGTAAATTAGTATCGATTAAATTCTAAATGGTCGAGATGATAAACCTATTTTGCCGTGGGTATCGCACGTCAATAATCAAAAGGACGAAAGCCCATGAAATTATTATCAATGACGTACCCTAACAAATCTGGCATTTTCCGACATTGTAGAGCCACTATAAGCTTCTGCAGAAGTTAAATAGTAACACTGAAGGAACCAGATGCTCTGTAGATGTGGTATGAGTTAAAAAAACACTGGACAAAAACGGCCAAAGAGTACAAAATAATCGATCAGTGATGCTCTCCAGAGATGCTCCCTTCGAAGAAAATAGTTTGTTTCACTCTTGCCGAACACTTGACGAAGGTGTTACGACAGCTCACGGTTATGACATCATAGTTGGCATTCAGCTGATTCATCGTGGATTCAGCCCACTGCTGTCCCAGTGTGATTCAGCCAAGGTAATGGGGTTCAGACACAGATTGAAGACTAACATGAGACTAACAGATATCCGACTGTCCCAAAATTGCGTATGTTCCTAGCAAGTGCCCTAAAGAGAGGCATTCACACTCCCCCGAACACGTGATTTTCAAAATGAAGCCCGGTGGGTGATGGTCTCTGTTTAGGGCACTTTGTAGGAACATGCCGGAAACAGAAAAGGGCTGGCGCCCAGTAACCTGAATACATGGAAGGCCGACTCCCGCCGAAAAAATGAAGCCAAGCATTGCAGAAATTGGAGGCATTCCGGCGCATTCTTGCGCGTCAGTTTCAGTGCGACAAGCTAAGGCGCTGTGATGCACGGGAGATCGGCGCGAGCACGCGAAATGCTGGGGAAAGAGAGATTTTTGAAAGCGGAAGTGAAGCAAAAACAAGAGACAAAAATTTTTCTAGGGCAAATGAAAAGTACGACTTCTTAAGATAACTCTATTATTAAAAGAATAAAAAATTTAACTTGTTATAAAATAGTCTCTTCTCATTGGTGTTGCTCATTATGTAATGGAAAAGCAGTTGTTGGAAAAGCAAGTTGGAAAAGCACTTTTGATCTGGGATATTATCTGAGTGCATAGCGATTTTATTATGAAATATATTTAAATTTTGCAGGAAATAGCAAGTGAGATCGAGTTTTTTAGCTAAAACAAGCGGGAAAACGTTAACTTCAAGGCTTAATATTATTAATTAGTTATACATTTGACCAGAAAACGTTAGAAAATGAGCTTTGATTGGCTCTTTTTAAAATTTAAAGTTTTATGACTAAGTTAAGCCCCCGAGATGAATGTGTATTCATTTGCGTAATGAAACAACTCTGACCTTGTTTTTATAAATTATGAAATTGAAGCATTTTTATTGACACATCCAGACATTTAGACACAAAATAAGTCAGAGACATTATTCGATTATAAGGAACAAGGAGAAAGTTCCATTTTGGTATATTGTCACTTATTTACTGGGCAGCAAGTTGCCGATCGTTTGTTTCGGAGCAAATGTACCCAAATAATCAGTAAGGTTTGCTTTTCCACATCATTCTAATACATTGCTGATAAATAGGAAGCCTAATGCAAAGGGCAAAAAGTAAAATTTAGCACGCAATGGCCAAGTCTCCGAACGCTCCACAAATAGCAGGAAATGGTTTCGATCCATTGACCTCTGGGTTATGGGCCCAGCACGCTTCCACTGCGCCACCCTGCTCTCTGCCTTTTCACAAATCTAATTTCAAAACTATAGAAAAAACTGAAAACCCAATCAGACAATTTTTCTGCAAATTTGCTGTTTACTGAAAAAAGAGGACCTCTCAAATGCACTCGAACCCTTGATCTTCATCTATATCGAGGTTCTGCTCACACCTTAGAAGTAGCACTGCAAAACATGCGAAGGTCGAGGGCTCAAGCGCCTCAGGGAGCTCCTTTTAATAGTTACCAGTACGATGAGGTGAGTGCGTTGCACCAACCAACTGAGCCACGTGAACCACACATCTTCAGTAATCTGCTAAGTAAAGCAGAACGTATTCCTGTTTGAAAAGACTTATCAAAAAATAACTGACATCAGTGCTGCAACAAACTACTCGACTGCTGTTGAGAATTCATTGGTTTCGTGCCTGTTATTATTATTGGTTCATTACGTTTTTGCTGGGTGCCCTGCCCAAAACTTCGGCAAATTTTTATCTTCTCCATATCTCTCTGATGCACTGGTGAAAAATGAGACGCCAAAAAAACCGCAAGAAAGAATTACAATTGCATGGCGAAAGGACCACATTTCTCAATGCTCCGTAAACAGCAGAAAATGGATTTGATCCATCGACCTTTGGGTTATGGACACAGAACCCTTCCACTGCGCCACCTTGCTCACCGTTTCTGGGTATGTCTAGTTCTAAATTGTGGACAAATGTGAAAACCTGGTTAGAAGTCTTTTGCAAATTTGTTGCTTATTGAAAGAAAACGTGCTCCAAGAGGGGCTCGAACCCTCGACCTTCGCATATCCCGAAGTACTGCCTATAAGTACGACACACTAACCAACTGGGCCACGGGAGCCACTCAATTTCGGCACTTTAAACAAAAATTCTGCACCTACCTCTGCTGATTTATCATATGTAGAACTGTATCAGTGCATAATTGAATATTTTTGTGGACTCCCGAGTTGTGATATAAAAGACGAGTAATTTATTCTAAGTTTGGTTTGCTGGAAAGTATAGTGTTGATTAAGGCGGTCATAATTTAAAGCGATTGCAATTTCGTGCACGTATATATCTATATTTTAATTTGAACTATAAGTAACTATAGTATGTAATGTTTATATTAGAAAACCAGTAAAAAAGGAAAATAATTTCAAATTATGCAGTGCCGAGTATTTCTCATGTATTTCACATAGTTTTGGTGTGTGCCGGCCTTAACTCTAAAGCCTGTTTTCCACTAAGTGGAATTTTCCGTGTGGAAGATAAATCTAGCAACGTGATTGGTTCGCTTCAAGAGGGAAATATATTACTAGCCAATCGGTTTGGTAGATTTATTTTCCGCACAGAAAATTCTGCCTAGTGGAAAACAGGCTTAATGCTGTAGCACGCTCTGTAGAACGTGAGGTTTATCATGTCAAAACCACACACTACCAGCTTGTAGAATGTTCCGCTGCAACTGTGCAGCTTAAATCTTCTACAAGCCTAACATGAGAAATACTCAGCACTGCTTAATTTGAAATTATTTTTCTTTTTTACTGGTTTTCTAATATAATCATTAACAACTACAATTACTTATAGTTCAAATTGAAATACATAAACGTGCACGAAATTGCAATCGCTTTAAGTTATGACCACCTTAATCAACACTATACTTTCCAACAATCCAAACTTAAAATAAATTACTCGTCTTATACATCACAACTCGC
Organism: Phenganax marumi; assembly: GCA_025400095.1. Lineage (NCBI taxonomy): Eukaryota > Metazoa > Cnidaria > Anthozoa > Malacalcyonacea > Clavulariidae > Phenganax > Phenganax marumi. Next base: position 18,790 of record JAODVM010124415.1, on the reverse strand, counting down.
GAGCCCACATCTGCCAAAAACATTCAACCATGAATATTCAAATTATTAATTTGGGTCTTAAAGCAGCCTTATGCACTGATACAATTCTACATAATATGATAAATCTTCTTAATTAAGCAGAGATAGGATAGGTACAGAATTTCTGTGTAAATTGCAGAAATTGTGGGGCTCCCGTGGCCCAGTTGGTTAGTGCGTCGTACTTATAGGCAGTACTGCGGGATATGCGAAGGTCGAGGGTTCGAGCCCCTCTGGGAGCACGTTTTCTTTTAATAAGCAACAAACTTGCTGCGACTTCTAACCGGGTTTTCGCATTTGTCCACAGTTTAGAAGTAGACATGTGTAGAAACGGCGAACAAGATGGCGCAGTGGAAGGGTTCTGTGTCCATAATCCAAAGGTCCATGGATCAAATCCATTTTCTGCTGTTTACGGAGCATTGAGAAATGTGGTCCTTTCGTCATGCAATTGTAAGTTTTTCTTGTGGTTTTTTTGGTGTCTCATTTTTCACTAATGCATCAGAGAGATATGGAAAAGCTAAAAATTGCCGAGTTTTAGGGCAGGGCACCTAGCAAAAACGTAATGAACCAGTAATGATAACAGGCACGAAACCAATGGATTTTCGCCACCAGTTGATTACTTGTTGTGGCATTGATGTCAGTTATTTTGTGATAAATCTTGTCAAACAGTAATACGTTCTGCTTTATTTAGTAGATTACTGAAGATAATGTGGCTCACGTGGCCCAGTTGGTTGGTGCGACGTAACTCACGACATTGTACTGGTAACTATTAAAAGGAGCTCCCTGAGGCGCTCGAGCCCTCGACCTTTGCATGCTTTGCAGTGCTACTTCTAAAGTGTGAGCAGTACCTCGGGATAGACGAAGGTCATGGGTTCACGTGCATTTGAGAGGTCATCTTTTTTCACCAAACAGCAAATTTGCAGAAAAGTTATCTAAATGGGTTTTCATATTTTTTCCATAGTTTTGAAACAAGAAGTGCGTAAAGACAGCGAGCAGGGTGGCGCAGTGGAAGCGTGCTGGGCCCATAACCCAGAGGTCAATGGATCGAAACCATTTCCTGTTATTTGTGGAGCGTTGGGAGACATGGCCATTGCGTGTTAAATTGCACTTTTTTCTTTGGATTAGGCTTCCTATTTATCAGCAGTTTAGTAAAGTGATGAGGAAAAGCCGAGTTTCCTGATCATATGGGTAAGGTTGCCCCTAAACAAACGATCGGCAACCTGCTTATCAAACGATCGTTTGGTTGAGCCATAGCTACAACAACAACAACAACAACAACAACAACAACAACACAACAACGTGTGAATCAGTATTTAGTTAAAAGATAGCAATCTTGTGGCAAGGATGATTCTTGAGTTCTACTTACAAGCATTATTTCTGGGTATTTGGAATACGCCGGGCGGAGGAGAAAAGTGTTGCGGTGGAGGTGTGTTTTGGAAATAGAGCTGAAGTCAACAGATTAAAACCAATCTTCTGGCAGGACGCTGTGAAATGCGTGATATATACCTTGTTTCTGGTTCTTCTTACAATAATTTTGAAGTTAACAGGTATAAACTACGTGCCTGTTAATCGTGCGACTGTTTGAACAAAAATATCAGTTTGGTGATCATCTCCAAAACTAAATAAGTAATGTTCTGTGATATAATTTATCAAACTGTCCAGATACGTAGTTCAGTCATTCAGTGCATTGTATTCAGTCATGGTTAACTCCATAACATTTTACTCATGAGGAAAATCTTGCTCATGTTGATATTTAAATTAAAGTTTTTAATCTTCTTCTCCAGCGTAGGCTGATTGCTTTAGAGTTAACCTGCTAAATTCTTGTTCAGGGGCCAGTTGTACGAAGTGCGTATAGCTTAAACGGTGGATAAGTTCAATATCAAATATAAGTATTTCTTGAACGAAAAATCTGAAAGTTTTCTAACTACATACGATAATTGTGTATGCGACTATAGAATAAGATGGGATTCAAAAGATTTAGAAGCTGTGCGGGAATGCTTTTCAATTCTGGCTTATCCACCGTTTAATGCGCTTCTTACAACCGGCCCCTGATGCATTTGTACTGACTTTTCTCGGTATTCTCAATTAAGTTTGTTGTATCACTACCAACTAGGCCGGACCGACTGGTTAAAGCACCTTCACAAAATGCTGCGACTTTTCTCGTGCTGAACGATGTGACAAAATGGGAAATTAGCGAATATACTTGATCCAACAGTTTTGCCAATTTATGCATCATCAGTGAATCTATTCAAGTAGATACACTAACAGGAGAGAAATTGCTGCAAAAATCGACCGTGTGAACGGTACAGATTCATCGTGACAAATATTCGTGCCAATCAGCGACTTGTTAATTTCGGGTACATCATAAACTCATTTACATGCCGATTTGACAGCGTCGCGCAAAACAGGCGAAAAAGAAAGGACACGTTAGTTTCGAAATATTTCTATGGTGTATCAATTTCAAATTCTAGACTTTAAGGAATATTCTTGAAGGCTTCTTTCCTTCCAGGTGTTCTACTCTTTGCGTAGGCGTATACTGTCTGTCTCTGACACTATAGTTTAACACATAAAAGCAAACAATTTAGATTTGAGAAATAGAGCAATGCATTTTTGAGTTTTCATAAACACCCTAATTTATAAGATTTTCGGCTTTGGGAGTTCCGCCAGCGAGCATGTACTTTTCTCAAGATCTGTCTTTGGGAAGACTTTGTTCAATCAGTTAATACAATCATTAACACTTGCGATCATTTGTATCAACCAACTGACGTAAAATTGTACACATTATACATTATGTATAAATAATTCAGCCGGCAAAATCGTCGGCAATGACCAACGTTCCAAACCTATAACAGAACAATCATCCACACTTGCCGCTGTTTCTATAACAACATGCTTATTTTCATCGTATTCCATGTCTATTATGTCATTCACCTGGAAACTTTACTTCTTACCTTCAATGGATTCACATTTTCACCGTTGTTTTAGAACTTCATGGTTGCATTAAACTGTTACTGAGAAAATTTTTAAAAATAAGCTTGCGCTGCGCGCTTACCGTTGATTTTCCGATGTCTTGTAGCAACCATGAAGTTGTAAAACAACGGTGAAAATGTGAACCATTAAAGCTAAGAAGTAAAATTTCCACGAATGACGTCATAGACCTGGAATATAATCAGTTGTTATAGAAACAGCGCAACTGTATAAATGATTGTTCTGTCAGGTTTGGAATGTTAGGCATTGTCCGTCTTGTCATGTGAAAATAGCATCAGGATTTTGATTATGTTGCACTGCCACAGTGTCAGTTCTGATATTCAGTGTGAACAATTGGTTGCGCTCAAAAAAATTTAGAACGAAAATGAAATTGCTACAAATAGCAGCAATGCTCATGAATTTTTATTGTCGTTCAACTCTGCATCCTAAATGAAAAGCAGAGAGCAATGGACTAAAAAATCTTATGATTTAAATAGTTCAGTCCTATTAATTTGGGAATACTGTTCCTCGCACGCTTATTTAATTCCCCCCGTATGTGTAGTTATTTTATTTTACACTGGCTTCTTATAAACAAACATCGTCACTGCATGTTAAATAAAAAGTGTCACGCAATGATGCCTTGAGATAAATAATCTTCGCGCTAAATATCGCTGGCGAAAATATTGCGAGAAATTTTGGGGTGATTGAAATGACATCACAAATGCTGCCCGTCGATCATCATTTTCTCTGACGCAGCTGTAATGAGGACTGACGTCATAATAAAGATTGTCTTAATTAATTGACTGCGAGCACACACAAACACTTTCCTCGAGTTCATTAGAAAGTTTTCAAGGTTTATTACAATGGAAGTTTCTTCAAACGAAGACAGTCAATATTTCAAAACTGAAAATGACAAAACTTTGCGAAACCAAACGGAAGAGCAAGAATTCCATCCAGCATGTGAAGTAAACCTTTGCAACACTAACAAAATTCCCTCTGAAATCTCGATCATAACAGAATTTCCAGATGGAATTCGCGAGACAGCAAAGAAACTTGTGGATGAAGTGATTTCGAATGCACTAAATGAAGTCAATGAACTTCCAAAGAAAAAGGATGGTAAAGCTCGATGTTGCGATGAAATCGAAAAGGTCAAGACTCTACGACACGCAAAAACCACTACTTGTGAAGTACCCAACAACGAAAACATCAACCGTCAAGTCACTGCCGAGGAATTAAAAGAAATCGATGATCAAATGCCCAACACCGCTAAGAAGATCGTTACCGACGTGATCATAAATGCTGTTGTTGATATTATCATAACGGATGCATTAATTGAGGTTGATGATGAACTTACGGAAGAAAAATTTAATGAAACAACATCTTGCAAAAGTACTTGCTCGGGACGGCCAAACACTTCATTTAGCAGAAACATTTAGCAGATTCATTTAGTACTGATTTACTATTAATGAAAATAGACGAGACTTCCTAAATTTTTTTGAGTCTTATAACTCGTAATGTACCTGCACTGAATACACAACCCAACCCACCGGATCAACACTGCACAATAAAAGAGGACCGACAAATCGAGCAAACAAGAGACCTTTAACCGTTCAGGATGACGATCTCCAACGAATCCGTAATAATATCCTCAGCAATAAAATTTGGGTGAGTAACCACATCCCCAAACCAGACATGTTTTTGATCAAACGTAGAAAGTATAATGTATTACGCACATATGGACATTGTATACAATCAACCAACGCTCATAAGTGGATCTAACGAAAGGGAGGGTGTTTTGTGGGTTTTTGCATACGTTTGCAAAATGCATATAAAAAAGAATCATCACTTCCTCTTGCGTAAGAATTAAGTGCCTCCATCATGGTATTCAGAGTTCATCTTGCGTCTCGCTGCAATTTGTAAGCTGCATACGATATTAATACTTAACTAATTAAAATTTAAATATATACAGAAACAAATTATACTAAAAATTTCTAAAAATTAAAAGCAGCCCAAGTCTGAAAACATTTTTAAGCAATCCATGTTCGAAGAAATTTTATTTAGCTAATTCAAAACGCTCCGTCTTTCTCAATTATATGGCCTAAGATTTAAAAAACTCCAGCTGCCTTAACATTCCGATCAAAATCATTCACAACTTCCAACTCTTTTCTATAAAAGGGTGATCTAGACTCCCTAAAACTCGCATGCACTGATCTTAAAATTTCAAAAGAAATTGTAGTTCTCAGCCATGCTACCACAATACACCACTTCGACGAACCAGTGCGTGTGGACTGGGGATGAGTTTGGGGGTGAAATTTATAGATACAAAACTTGTCTAGGTATTTTTTTCTTGGTGCAAATTGTTTTTGTTGTATGTTCTTTGACTTCATATTTACGCTCAGCAAAAATTTTTGCGATAAAAAAATTCTATACAAGTTTTGCATTAACCTCCAAACTCATCACCCCCAAACTCATTCCCAGACTCCACGGACCAGTGGTCGAATTGGTGTATCGCATATCGTTCATCATGTTCTTCTTTTAGTTTCTGTGCTAGTTCAGTGTTTTGGAAAAATTTGACATTCAGTCTCCATTCCACCATTTGTCCCCAAAACAAGGGGTGTAAAGGAGCCCATTTCAACATCCAAGACTCTCTGTTGATACTTCCTCTTCTTTTTGTTCTCATGCTCCTTAAAAATTATCTGTGTTGGTCAGCCTTGGTTGCATTTTCAGTTTTGCGTGCGTCACTCTTACGTCGAAAAATGTCGTAGTTCTTCGTAACCAAAAACCGTCCGCCTTCATATCCAGCCTCGCTTCAGCACTTATATTGGCCGGTCTCAGATTTAATCTTTCGTTTTCCAGCGGTTGAAGGTGTGGCTCTATTACCACGTTCTTACAAAGTTTACTGATTAAAGAGGTAAGCAGGTTACAAACTCCGTCATGTCTTTGCGCCACGCGTATCCCCCCTGTTTGCATGTGAGGGCATGGTCAATGTTGAAGCGATATCCACAGTCACAATTGCTAGGTAGATCATGTAAAAGCCGATTGTATCTCATTCGCAGCGAATCTCTAAATTCATGCTTAGGGCCAAGCGATTGTTCGTTAATAACTCCTTCTCCAACAGCAGGCTCTGTACAGACGAGCAATACTCCTTATCAAATCTTCCTTTGAAAGATTTAGTTGCCCGTGTGTACGACAAACAAGATTTTCTTGACGGTCGTACACATATGCTATATACGTCACTGCATGCAAAGCTAGCATGACTAACTTTTGAACAAGAGTCCTTATCAAGGAAAAATAGGTCAATTTTGAGCATGGAGCTTGTCAAAGAAAACTTGCCGAGGAAAGCAAAGTCGAGTTTTAATTTGCTGGGTATAGACATACTCATAATATGCGATTGAAACCTTCAGTTTTTCTATCATACATCCTCAATGACAGTAAGGTGGAAACAAAATTACAGTTGTTTAATAATTACGTTTTGTCTAGTTAGAAGTTGCTACCACCATACAACTGAGATGAAAGCAGCGGTTTCAACGAGTAATAAGTGATATGCCCTATATACGAGTCTGTAATGAATAAATGTCCCACATTTCCAAAGAAAAATCAGAAGCAAATTGGAGCCGCCTTAATTTCTAATGACTTGGTCGTTGATTCAATGTTGTATTTACAGCATTTTAGTCCTCCTGGATAAGAAGATTGGGTAGATCGACCGAAGAAATCTTTGATTTAGTCTAGCATCAGCAGTTTAGTTAAATTTGTTCAAGGCACCGCTTAAAAACTTTTGCTGCATTCCACACCTTCTCTATATAGGTGTCACTCCACTCGTCCCCCTTCTACATCTCAGTGGATTAGGTCAGTCGTCGGAAACGGCTTTCTTACGACACCACAGTTGAACAAACACTGGAAAAAGTTACAACATAAATATCATTAACTAATCGTAATGTTTTGACTGCAAATTTAGTCAAATCATTCCATGTTCTCGTACAAAAATATTAATAATATCTATGTGAGTATTATATTTACATAGTAAGTCTTAAGCCTGTTACATCACTTCCTTGCCATTTTTTTTGTTTCATGAGCACTCAAGCTTTGCAGTACCGTCTACATTCACCTAAAAAATCAGCGATATGAAAGTGGTTTACACAATTCGCCTTGGGGCGCTTGTTATACAATAAAAGGAGAACATTTACTTAAAAAATCAACGTCTACTATGGGCGCCTGGATCTATCAGTAAGCTAGAGTTGGATGTATGTATGCAGGTATGTATGTATAAACTATATTTAAAGACGTTGGCCCCGTCAACACTCTGTTGAGTTTCACGAGGGACGTCTAAACTAACAATTACAAATTTAAAAATAATAAAGTCTGAACTACACATATATTACAAACTGTGAGGACTGAGACGGTTTGAACCCTACGATGCAGACAGACTTACATGTATTACACAATACTCGCCCGACCGGGCAGCTCCCTCAAGTACAGCTTTTAAAATAGTAAACTGACTGAGCGATTTTAGCGCAAGAGGGAAGGGTATTCGATAAAGTCTGCATGGTGGTCTGCGTAGCAGCCGATCTTTAGGTATACGTACCCTACATACTCAGTAAATATTGTCATGAATCTCACCTCAGCTTTATGTGTTTGATCATTAAAAAAAAAAAACACTGTCCACTTATCAGGATCTGCCGTTTCTCTTGATGCCCCAGAAAGTTCTCATATCGATGTGTTGTTGGTTATACCATTAATTTTCATTCTAAAATTGGTTACACTGAAACAAAATTTTGCCGGTACAAGAATGAAAATGCTGCCAACGGTAGTAATGCGCATGAATACTTTTTGCCATTCCACTCTACATGTCAAGTGAAAAGCAGAGAGCAATGGACTGAAAAAACCTTATGATATTTCAATGCTATTTATTTGCGATTACTGTTCTTAGCACGCTTATGCAATGTCCCATTATATATAGTCATAATATATTTACACTGGTTTCTTACAAACTGCATTTTTTCAAAAAATTGTTACGCAATTTTGCCTTTAAAAAAATCTTCGCACGAAATGTCTCTGATGTAGAGAAATTTTTCGCGGATTAAAGGACATGACAAACGTTACCCATCATGCTTTTCTCCGACGCAAGCCTTTAAATACGACGTACGTCATAATAAAGATTGTCTTACTGATTGACTGCAAGCACACACAAACACTTTCCTCGAGTTCATTTAAAAGGTTTCAAGGCTTATTGAAATGGAAGTTTTTTCAAACGAAGAGATTCAATGGTCCCAAACTTCATATGAAAAAACTTTGTGAAATCAAAGGGAAGAGCAAGAATTTCTTTCAGAATCATTAAAAGTTCATCGAGATGAACCTGTACGACGCCCGAAATTAAAGCGCTTGTGAAGCAAACCTTCGCAACAGTAACAAAAGCTCCTCTGAAGTCTCGATCACAACAGAGTTTCCAGATGAAATGACCGAGACAGCAAAGGTTTCTCGGTCATTTCATCTGGAAATTAAGTGCATTCGAAATCACTTCTTCGACAGGTTTTTGTGAAAGAAATTATTTCGAAGCCACTTAATGAAGTCAATGAAATTGCAAGGAAAAGAGATGGTAAAACTCCATATTGGAGTGAAACCAAAAACATCAACAATGAAGAACGCACAAAAACGAACAAATGGGAAGTATCCAACAACGAAAACGTTCACCCTCACGTCACTGCCAAGCAAGTAGAAGAAAACGATAATCAAATTCGCAAACTCCGCTAAGAAGATAGATACCCGATTTGATCACAGATGCTGTCATTTACATTATTATATAACGGATGCATTGAATGAAGTTAATGATGAATTTGCGACAGAAACAGTTGGTTCAGGGGACCAATATCTAATGAAACAGCATCTTGTATCTACACTCGCTCAGGAAGGTCAAACACTTACGACATCCACGCGTCTAAGACTGAGGCGAGCACAGTTCAAGTGCGCCGGTAAGGTTATCAAACACATATTTTTTGTGGAACGAGAGCACGAACTTCATTCAACTTATTCCATGGAAAAGTCTCATGAATCTTATGTTTCAAATACAAATGACAATGTTCAAGAAACCCGACAGAAGGAGGTTGAAGAAACAGATAGTTTCGTCCACAAGGTAATTGAACATAACAACTTTTGCCACGCCACTTGAAAAAAACGATATTTTGTAAGCAAAAAAATACGATTTACCAGTTTTCATCTTTAAATAATGTACCAAGCAATAGTTGTATTGTCTCGATTAGCCGTTGTAATGCTAATATGATTCTGACATTCTTTTGCGACGCACTTCAGTGGACAAAGGATTTGCCCTTAGTAGAGGAGGGCTCAACGAAGCAATTGGACAAATTAATAATAAACAGACTTTTAATTTCTCTACAGTGCGAAGTGGTGCGAAGTTTTAAATGTGCCTGAAATGTTTTTCAAAGCGATTGGATAATTCTTTGTTATTATAGTATCATAATTTACTGCATATTCTTTACTAAATTTTCAAAATTTTAAAAACATGTTTATTTAAGCAGTTTTTGTTTGCCAATAATAATTTAGTCCGGCAAATTTCGTTGTCTTGCACCAAACACGACAAAGACTCGTGTGTACTACAGTGCAACCCCGCCTTAATTACGGCCACGCCGTTAGTACGATTCCGTCGATAATACGCTCACTTTTTTTGTCCCAGCAAATTTATAACAAAGTTACCCCTCTAATACGGCCACCTCGTTAATACGACCATGTTATTTCGTCCCGTTGGTGACCGTATCAACGGGTTTTCACTGTACACGATTTGACTTCCAGGCATGCACGCGTGTCTGGAGGTCCAATTTGGCCTCACCTGATCACAGGCGATTGTAAATGCAGGTAGCCTTACATCTGTTTTAGTTCAATTGTTCGTACACATGACACATGTCGGCTGCCATTTTCCTAGCAAATCGCTGACATATTCTGGCCAGTAAATACGCTCTACAGGATCGCTGCTTCGCCTCCTGGCAAGTAAACTACATATTCTTGCATAAAAAAACGAGGACACATTACACCGCTGAGTGGACCTTCTGCTACTGATCAAAATTCTGTGGTATGGGTCCAACACGCTCTTGCTGGGCAAATATTCTCCAACAATCGGCAACCTTCACCTTATTCATATCACTGTGCTGCACCGAATTAAAAGAAGACATCGCAACTTGAGAAAAAAATTTAGAGAGTAAGGATTAAAGGACAACGTTTCCTAACGTTTCATAATTAGCAGGGAATGGTTTCGATCCATTGACCTCTGGGTTATGGGCCCAGCACGCTTCCACTGCGCCACCCTGCTCGCTCTATCAATACATGTCCGTAAAAGACTAGAAAGATAGTGTATAGGCAGTTAAATGTTCTATTTGGACAACACAATGTGTTTCGAAAATAAAATTGCTCCCAGAGGGGCTCGAACCCTCGACCTTCGCATATCCTGCAGTACTGCCTATAAGTACGACGCACTGACCAACTGGGCCATGGGAGCCACACATTTCTGGAAGCTGCACAGTAAATCAAGACGAATTCCTGTTCGAAATGATTTTTCAATCAAAAACTTATATCAATGTATAATTCTGCAACGAAATACTCCATCGGTTGCAAATTATGAGAATCCATCAATTTCATGTTTTCAAAATTACAAACGAATAGTCAGTGAACCACGGATTCCAACGCTTCGTAAATAGAAAAGAATGGTTTCGATAAATTGAACTCTGGGTTTTGGGCCAGCACGCTTCCACTGTGCCACCCTGCTCCCTGTCGCAACACACCTCCAGTTTCAAACCTATGAAAGAAAGTGAAAACCCAGTTAGTTTCATTTTGCAAATTTGTCATGTTTTGAAAAATATAAGCTCCTAGAGGGGATCGAAACTTCGAACTTTGCATATCATTTAACAGTGCCTATCAGTACCACGCACAAACCAACTAGGCCATGGGAGCGCCAGAACTGCATACAAGTATATACACAATAAATCAATACGTTTACCCCTTCAAAAAAAATTGCCATAAAAATATGACTTCTTTGAATGAAGCTACAAGGAGATATCATGTCAGATAGTCATGCCAGTTGCCATATTTCTAGCAAGTCACTGATATATTCTGGCTAATAAGTACGCTTTACTAGCTTGCTGCTTCGCCTTCTGGGGTCCGTTGTTGAAAAGCTGGTTAGCTTAACCCTGTGTTAACGTATAGTCTGAAGGAAGATTGTTTGACGTTTACCTTCAAACCAGGACACATTTTTGACAGATCTCATCTACAAGAATAAATGTATTTGCAAAATTTAGAAATGAATGGATTTACAGAAATGGAAAAACTAAACAGATAGTTACATTTTAATCCAGGGCTAACGTAAATCCAGCTTTGAACAACTGGGCCAGGGCAAGCAAACCACATAATATATTTTGCAGAAAAAACAACGACACGTTGCACCGCTAAGTGGACCTTCTGCTACTGATGTATATTCTGTGATATGGATCTGACGCGCTTTTGACGGGCAAATGTGCTCCAACAATTGGCAACCTCCACCTTATCCATATCACTCTGCTGCGCAGCACTAAATAAGACGTCGAAACGTCCAGGAAAAAATTTAGAAAAAATTACGGACCAAAGGACTACGTTTCCAAACACTTCAAAAATAGCAGGGAATGGTTTCGATCCATTGACCTCTGGGTTATGGGCCCAGCACGCTTCCACTGCGCCACCCTGCTCAGTTTTTCAGCATCATGCAAGGTACTATGAAAAAGAGTAAAAACCCAGTTAAAGTTCAGTTTCGAAAATCTAATTGGTGTTGAAAACAAGTTACTTCCAGAGGGGCTCGAACAAAATTACAAATAAATAGTCTGTGAACACTGTTCCAACGCTTCGAAAATAGAAAGCATGGTCTCGCTCCATTGACCTCTGGGTTTTGTTCCCAGCCGCCTCCACTGCGCTCCCCTGCTCCCTTCTCGATTCACTCTGACTTTCAAAACTATGAAAGAAAGTTAAAACCCAATTAGTTCTGTTTCGCATATTCGTCATGTTTTGAAAAATATATGCTCTAAGAGAGGATCGAACCCTCGCTCTTCGCATATCATTTAGTACCGCCTACATGTACGACACGATAACTTACTGGGCCATGGGCTTCCCGCAACTCCATACATGTTTATACGCAGTAATCAGTGCGCATTCCTGTTCAAACAATTGCCACAATGATACGACTGAATGAGGATGCAAGCGTATACACTGCGTTGGAGCATGTGATTTGGATCTGTTGACGTCGTACTTCTTAATAATTGGTCCAACACGCTTTTTCTGGGCAAATCTACTCCAACAATCGGCAACATTCACCTTATCCATATCATGCACTCCGCTACATTGCACTAAAATAAGACGACAAAACGTCTAGGGGCCGGTTGTATAAAAACGTAGTTAAAGTTAACTATAGCTAAGTACAAATACCAGAATCGCCTATTCCAGATTTAACTACTTTTTAACTACAAAATTGTAGTTAAAACGTAGTTAAAAGTTTTACACAACAGGCCCCGGGGAAAGATTTAGAAATTAACGACAAAAGGATTACGTTTCCAAACATTTCCCACATAGCAGAGAATGGTTTCGATCCATTGACCTCTGGGTTATGGGCCCAGCACGCTTGCACTGCGCCACCCTGCTCAGTTGGTCTACTAAGAGCTAGGCACAGAGGTATGGAAAAAGAGTGAAATCTCAGTTAAAGTATTGTTTTCCAACTTTGTTGTGTTTTGAAAAAAATGGCTGGAAGAGAGGCGCTCGAGCTCTTTAGGAACAAAAAATAATTTTAAAGCTTTCTTGTTCGCAAAATACTGTTACGAAACACAGACTTTGCCATTGATTATTTGCCTGATCATTAGTATATCTGTACAGTTTTTCTAATGTCATGTGCTGTTTCTGCGCAAGCCTTGTTTTGTAATGACTTCTTTGAATAGCTGGGGAATGTCAGTAAATAAATGACAGAGAATCTGTTTCTCAAAGTTTTCAGGTAGAATTAGTGCGCATGCTAAGTTTAAGTCAGTCTTGGTCAAGGAGTGCTTGGCACGCCAACGTGTGAAATGAAAGATGAAAAGTATTTTTTAATTTCTGGCTATTAAAGATCCAAGGGTCTTTAATAACATGGACTGAATACGCTTTTCCTGGGCAACCCTACTCCAATTAACGGCGACCCCTCACCTTTCCCATAACTCTGCTGCACAGCTGCAAAATAAAATATCTGAACCAAAGAGAAAAATTGAAATTTAACAAACAATAGGACTTACCTCCGATCGCTCTGTTAATTAGTAGCAGGAAATGGTTTCGATCCATTGACCTCTGGGTTATGGGCCCAGCACGCTTCCACTGCGCCACCCTGCTTGCTGTTTCAGCACATGTCTGGTAAAATTTAGTAAATAGCCAGTTAAAGTTCCATATGGACAACATAATGTTTTTCAAAAATAAAGTTGCTCCCAGAGGGGCTCGAACCCTCGACCTTCGCATATCCCGCAGTACTGTCTATAAGTACGACGCACTAACCAACTGGGCCATGGGAGCCACGCATTTCAGTAATCTACACTGTAAATCAAAACGTATTCCTGTTTGAAAAGAATTTTCATAAAAAACGTATATCTGTGTATAACGCTGTGACGAAATTCTGACTGGTTGTAACGTATTGGAATCCATCAATCTCGTGTTTTCAAAATTAGAAATTAATAGTCAGTGAATCACGGTTTCCAACACTTCGTAAGTAGAAAAGAATGGTTCCTCCCCATAGACCTCGGGGTTTCATGACCAACCGCTTTACACATCTCTATAGTTTCAAAACTATGAAAGAAAGTGAAAACCCAGTTAGTTCTATTTCGCAAATTTGTCATGCTTTGAAAAAGATGTGCTCCCAGAGGGGATCGAACCCTCGACCTTCGCATATCCCGCAGTACTGCCTATAAGTACGACGCACTAACCAACTGGGCCATGGGAGCTACTCGCCTTGTGTAGTCTACACATTAAATTAGCGTGTATTCCTGTTTAAATAGATTTTCATAAAAAACTGACACCAGCGTATAAGGCTGCTACGAAATACTCCACAGGTTATAAATAATTAGAATCCACTGATCTCATATTTCCAACGCTTCGCTCATAGAAAAGATCGAGCTCTGCTTTCTGGCCTAGCCCATGTCGCAATATGCTTGAAGAGTAGATCCGTTATCACAGGATCATTCAAAGATAGCATTGTTTAACAAGTTTCGTCTTTAATAGTTTTTGAGAGATTACCTACGATTGTATCTTAAACATATTTTTAGTATCTATTGTTTCATCGATATTAGAATTTAAAAAACTTAATAGTTTGCGGCATCAGAGTGAAATGAGTTTTTACTGTTTGAGGACGGTTTTTTGATAGGTAAAAGTTTGCTATTGTTGAATATGGTAGCTAACTGATATGTTCTACGTAAGAATACAGTTTTTTGAAAATGCCGGAGATCAATAGAGAGAATTTGTCTAGTTCACTCGTGCTGGCAGAATTGCAGACTTTCCTGCTTACACCTGAATAGATTTTACAAAATTTAGGGGTAGGTTTTCGGGTGAACATTCGTCTCATTTAATGAAATCGTTGTTTAGTGTATAAAGCTGTGACGAAATTCTCCACTGGTTGTAAATTATAAGAATCCATTGATTTAATGTTTTTAAAATTACAAATGAATAGTTGGTGAACCATGGTTTCCAACTCGTCGTAAATGGGATGGTTGCCCTGCATTGACCACTAGGTTTGGGCCCAGCTTCTTTCACTGCTCCCTGTCTCAACAACCTCTAGTTTGAAAGTAAGAAAGAAAGTGACAATCAAGTTAGTTCTACATCGAACCCTCGACCTTCGCATGTCATTTAATAGAGAGTTTTAGCAAAGAGTACGAGTACGAGTACGACTACGAATCATCTACGAATATGAGACTCGACCGCCAGAGACCTGTCACGAAGAAGTCGTACTAGTAGTCGTTTCCGTTTCAAAAAAATCTTGCTTCAGTTGTAAACAAAAACGAATTCGTCTACTTTGTCTAGAGTAAGTAGGCAACATTTCCTGTTTAATGTACACTCCATTTAATAAATATGCACCTGAGCAAGGCTGGGACCAGCAACATTAATTTAAATTGATTTTGGACGACATCAAAAAGTATCGACTTGCCTTCTTTTGAAAACTTTGTACTGATAACAACGAGTTTTTCAAAAAATTCGTACTCAGATTTGGGCCTGCTACGACTTCGTCGCGTCAGCACGAAATGGCGCAAGCGCGCATCGAGTGCTTGGTGCAAAAATGGCGAATTTCGTACTCGTACTCTTTGCTAAAACTCTCTAATAAACTTTGGAATAAAGTCGAGATTTTACAGTCTCAATCTGCGTCTTACTTCGAATAATATATTGTATTCTCAAGATGTCGTGTATTTTCAGAACTTGTTTTTTTTACTTTACATTATTACTGCTCACAACATGTCGTCTTTAAGGCTAAATTTTCGCTCTCTCTTTAACAGAAGCAAATCGTGTAGTGTTAGTGCAGCCCAGAGCAAAACGTTTGGTACAAACTACAAAGCGGACCAGGAATCGTTCTGGAACTTAAAAGAACCGCTGGCTCGCAAATCATGTACGTGTACTTCAAGTAGCAACGTGAGTCGGTCACGAGCATCCGCTCCGAACAAACCCTTCGGTATTAACCGACCGAACCCGGCCGGAGGGCAGAACTCGCACTACAACACTCTCGCTAACAAAATAAAGAAGGAACGAGATAGGAAACCAATGTTACCGTTTCATCAAAGAGATAGTAAATTAGGTAATCTGAATCGCGCGTCGAAGGGCGTAGCCACTTGTAACCTAGCAACAAATCTTGCGGATCAAAATCGGCAACCCAATAGTCAAAACGAGGCTTCCTCTCCAACCAATACGGTTAGTCCCGAGGGGCTTCAAAAACCCAAATCAACACTGCCGTTTACAAATGTGAATTTTGTTATCAATAACAATAATAATAACGACGCTTTTTTAAAAATGACTCCGCCAGTCCCGACGAGGCTTTCTGACGTAATCCGATTGGGTGGCGATCGGAAGAAGTCGTCGTGTACGAAAGACGACGCTTATACGAAGTCGTGCAGACCTACTCTGGATGTATGGAAATGCTACGAGGTTTTTACTGGCGATCCCAAGCTCAGACCCGCGCTCCCTGATGACGTGCTTGATTTCAGGGACAGCAGCGAAAGGTTACCGCTGGCCACTGACAAACAGACCACGGGGAAGCTGACCACGGGCAACATTATGTCGATGCCCGAACATTCGGGAGAGGCATTTACGATTGAGACCATTGAGAATAAAAGGTAAAGTTGATGTCTGGTTTTCATATATCCTGTTTCATCGGTGATGTTGTCTAAAGGCGCTTTTCCACTACGCGAATTTGTTCGAGCGAAAAATAAATGTAGCGACATGATTGGCTTGCTTCGGACTTTTTTGCGGGGAATTATTTTGCTTGCCAATCACGTTGTTAGATTTATTTTTCGCTCGAAAAATTCCGCCTAGTGGAAAACAGGCCTAAGGCCTATTTTCCACTAGGCGGAATTTTTCGAACGAAAAGTAAATCTAGCAAACGTGATTGGCTCGCAAAATAATTTGCTGCGAAAAACTCGAAAGCAAGCCAATCATGTCGCTACATTTATTTTTTGCTCGAACAAAATCGCGTAGTGGAAAACCGCCTTAATGTATTGTCTGTGACCAAAGAAAAAGAGAATGCTTTCGAATAGACGAAAGATCGTCACTGGCAAAACCAGTGGCAATAGTAATTCTCCTTTTTCTTCAATTTATAGTTACCAAAACAAGCGACATACACGCGATGAAACTGTACCAGAAGTTGACGCTCCTGCTAAACGCATGCGCAGAAGTTCTTCAGCAAATCAGAGTCGCACGAAACCGGAAACGGCCGCCGCTATAAAACCTCGAGCACATCGACACTCGAGTAGCTCCAAGTCCCAGGTTCCTGCTCCGTCTCCTGAGCCCACCAACAAAATCGATTCCCATGATTCCGTGTTTCATCCTACTGTACCCGTGTCACGTAGCCGAGCCAACAGTACGAGTAGCAATGGGTCAGTGGTTTCACCAGCACCTACCACAGTTACTTCATCTAAAACTAATCGCGCTGCGAAGCGACGGCCAAGTAGGAAATCACAAGACAAAAAAGTGAAAGAACCAGTCAAACAAGAACCCGAACCGCTGTCCTTTCTCGCCTCACCTCCCACCCCCAGAGGCAGTGTGTCGTTGCGGACTGAGAAAGATTTACAAGTGACGTTTTCTGATCTTGACAACATGTTTGACTCTCCCGATGAAGACGATGAAGACATCAGTAAAACCGTGAGTAGTCAGATTTTTATTCACTTCCAGATCATAAAAACAAGCTTTGAAAAGATTTTTGAAGTTTTGCATGGTGAAAATAATATCAGTATTCGTTTTGAGGATACACCATGTATATTTATTATTGCAAAGTTTGCACTGATGAAGGTCCGGGCTAACGGACCGAAAGCTTTGCAATAATAGATATACATGGTGTATCCTCAAAACGAATACTGAAATCGTGTTTACTCAAGTTGTATAGCACTTCACATTACGAGAAATCGGCTCAATCTTGTTTCGCCATTATTGCTATGTCCTCCAACAGATGCCACAAAATGATGTTGTTAAACTTGAGGTCCTTATAATAGTGTACGCAGATTATGTCAAATCTTACAGGTTGCATGGGATTAATCTTAGGATATATAGGATTATATGCAATAACGATTAGGCAGCACGGTGTATTCAGATTATGCCATATCTTATAGCTTTAAGTTTAATCTTTGGATTAGGATTGCATGCATGTAATAACAATTAGCAGCAGTAGAAAGTGACAGTCATTTGCAAACTTTACTGTTATAGAGAACCATTCGCATAGTTACCTTTATACAAGAATGTCCAGTTTTTCGTTGTGGTCACGATCTTCAAAAAACAAAAATATTCTATAAATATAGGCTAAACTTCAAAAAATGTTTGAATAGTTGTAGTGGAAAGTCTCCGAGATACAAGCTTTGCTTTCTTCCGAAAGTTCTCAAACACTTATATTTCGATTCAGCTCTCATGGTTTGAAAAAACTTGCAATTTTATTGTAGACTCATTTTTTATTCCATAGATGCAGCACGGGATCTCATGACTTCAAGTACTTTAGCCGCATTTCAGCCAACTACAAACGGTAAGTCAAAACAAGTAAAGTGGGCAGTGAATATTGGTTTGTTTATAATAAACAATTCTATAGCATTATGACAAATAAAGGAAGACGCGCGCCGGAAAAATGCAGCAAGATAGTCTGATTTGAAAAAACTCTTCCTCCAGTGGGGAAAAGCATGCAAGAGGAAATATTTTTTTGGCTCCAACATGCTTAGTTTTCATGTTGTGAATCTACACGTTCATCCAATGCTATAAATGGTTAGACATCTGAAATCGATTAGGATGGAACCTGGATTAAAACTCCGTCTGAGTCTAAACCCACGTACTGTCTAAATACAAGAGGAACTAAATGACAACACATACGCTATAGGTTGTAACCATGATTTAAGATACATTTTTATAATTGCATATGGTAAGATTCAGTGAAATGTTTACTTATGAACACTTTACTGATGAAAAACGTCGTTGCCAAGGATGATTTTGCATGACCAAGCATTTTCGCAACATTGAGGACCCTTAAGGCGGTTTTCCACCACGCGAATTTGTTCGAGCGAAAAATAAATCTAGCAACATGATTGGCTTGCTTTCGACTTTT
>JAODVM010124304.1:0-15564 GCA_025400095.1 Phenganax marumi | reverse complement strand
AACACGGACGTCGACCGGAAGTAAACTTGACGTTTTCAACCAATCACCGTGCTTGACCCAGTCCTTTGACGTTTCTCATGCCATTCGCGCTGTCGAAAACGTTGCTTGCTTAAGCTCACTAGTGTAGACTTGAAACTCACATACACTTACTACTTTTCTTGACTACGTCTCCACTGACTCTGTCTTCCTGATCTCAACTTACCTTAACTTGAACAGAGTGTTTTGTAAAGGTTCTATTCTTAAGCAGATGGTACACACAGTGGACTGGGAGAAATCCAGTGTCCTTTGCGCTCAGTTGGCTCGTGACTGACACGCGTATGGCATGCTCTGTGACTGCCTGCAATAAAAGTAACGAGAGTTGATAAAAGTTAACCAGCAGAATAGAGAGCCTGGAGACCTTAAGTTTGACGTTTTCGGCATACTGCTGACTGCAAACGGCAAAGTTGAAATCGCATTTCAAAGTCGACAACATCAGTTATTGGTTGTTACCGAAACCTATATAACTAATTGAAGCGTGGCCTGATTCGCCATAAACGTCATCTCAAAGTACCTAATATCAACAAAAAAATTCCCAATGCAACACACCCCACTGCATCTTACTGAGTTTACTCTACTCCCAATGGACTTTGCTACACTCTACATCACCTTCTCAGGGAAAAGTTCTTGGGTGAAAATTGTCTTTATTCGGGTAAGCGGCCCGGGCCTTACTCTCATACCCAGAGTTGAGCTCACTAGATCTGTGATGGCCTCTAAATTGTTGCTGTGGAAATGGATCGCCGTTAACAACAGACTCTCGCCAAATGAGACATGCAATCCAGTAGAACTACCATAATGGGACTCCTCTTCAGATAACCACTTGATCCATGTTGTCAACTCTCTCTCTTGATCACTTGTGCTGAAAAAAAAGCGAGGGTCAGTTTAGCTGTATACCAAAACCACGCCAAAACGTACATGCTTAGAAGTGAATGGTCTTTGGGAATATGATTTTGAAGATTACAATAATGTCTTTGTTGCACCTTTTTGCTCGTGTTTGAGCAACGAGTACACCTCGACGATGTTTCAATATAAACCCACAGTCTATGATAAAAGCTGTAAAGTTTGCCAAATTTTCAAACTATGTCCCCATCAACTTTGGTCTAATAAAACACAAAACTTCTCTGATCTCTACATACTTGACAATACCAGAGCAAGCAAGCATGGTACATAATCCAACAGTGACAAAGCGAGCACCAGCGACGCTGGGCGGAGCTTGGCTAGTAATCAAACATATCAGCTCATCAGATTCATTACTACTCAATTTCATGCCAGCAATTCCCTTCAGTGCGCAGTAGAGTCGCAAAACTGCGGTCGCATATATTACATCATCTTCAAGCAAGGTGGTCATTTCTTCATTTGGTGCCTGTTCGCAGGAGACGCTGCCTGAAGACGTTGCTTGCTCTTCCTTGACAATTTCAAAATCAGTTGACATGTCCATTGCTGATAGGATTAGAAGAAATTATGTGAGTGTCAGGGAGCAGTAATGCAGACACAGGAAAGTAAAAGTATTAGAATATAATTATACAACTGTACCTTCAATTATTTCCAATGTTTCTTTGTCCTGTTCATCAACTGTTATCCTACGTTTACCATCTGATATCCCCGAATGACCCTCTCTACCCTCCTGCCATTCTTTCCTGATTCTTTGCCTATGTCCAGGGGGAGTGAGGGCCACGACCTCGCATAGTAATTCTTCTCGAAGTTGGTTTAGTGTAATACTTGACACAGAGCCTTGGTGCTGCAACATGCAAAATATTATAAACCATTAAGATGAGTCTCCCCAGTGGTATTTTAATCTGTCTAATACCAAATGATTTTACTAATCAGGATAAGATGTTACCACTTGATGAGTTAAATAAATAAATTAAATAAACAAATAAATTATTTAAATTGAATAAATTAAATAAAATTAAATAAATAAAATAAATAGATAATAATAGAAAATAGATAGATAAATAGATAGATAATAGATAAAAATAAATAAAATTAAATTAAATAAAATTAAATAAATAAATTATCAATTTAAAGTAACGCACTGAACAGCAATGCACACCAGAACAACCTTCTTCGTCATTTAGCTAAACTGTAAAAGGTTACTAAAACATACCTTTTGACCACTTTTCAAGAAATGTGCAAACCATTTTCGGACATGAATATCGCTTCCGAGGAGCAAGCCACTAAGAAACTCAACCAAATCTCGTCTTTCGCCACTCGCCAGATGACGATCCAGTGTAAGTTTGACAGTCAGTTCTGGCAGGCAGCATTTTTGAATGGCTTCACTACGAATGGTCATTGCATAGTCTGGATTCATCTTGCAGAGATGATACAGGGCTTCTGTTTGGATGTAACTTAGAAACGAATTGCTAGCATTTGAGTCTTGGCTTGTCAGCAAAATATGACATACTGTACAAAGAAATTATGAAATACGATGTGGTTATCATGTTGCATATCGTACTACAGCTACAGCATACAAATGCATCTCAATGTACGTATATGTACAATCGAACCTTCTTCAAAGTGGTCTGGAAAGTTGACAAGCAAGCGGCATATAAACCAGGGACCATTGGGGACACGTAGCAACGCCTTTGCAACCTCTTTTATTGGGAAAAGTTCAGAAAGCTCTGAAAAACATTTTTAGACATTTGAGAATCATACAGGTATCAATTAGCACTGATTATTTTATCTGTAAACAGGGACTGTTTTATAGAAATAATTCCTCTTGTTCAAACCTGCTTGAACAATGCACAGCACATCACAAACATCCTCCATGTAGACCTCACACTCAAATAATTCACATGATTCAATAGAAGTGAACTCTTTGTTTTCTGATGACTACAATTTGATAATAATATATTAATGTTATGATTTACAATTTCATAAATGTGAGTCAAGTGTTTGCACTAAAATGTTTATAGCAAGATATTATACCTTGTTCATGAATCGAAGTAACTCTCTTAATACCAGTCTGAGTCTTCTTGATGACTTGCTTTGTTCAAACTCTAATGCAAGACCCTCTCTGGATGCCTCTATCAACGCACTGTGACTACTTGAACCATTGTCTTCCAGCTTACATTGCATTTGTCTTTCCTGGGATTGAACAGTCAAAATTAGTTCAAACAATTGCTACCATACAAACACAGACTGACAAACATACAAACATACACCGAGATCAGCAAACAGACAGACAGGCAGTCAAACAAACAAACAAACCACCAACAAAATAAAACATAAACTGAAACGCCTGCAAATCAGAAAACGTTGAGGCTGAGCACTTTTATACGTCTACAATAGGTTTAACAGCGAATTTCAATAAATATTTTGTTTTTATATCTAGCAGTTTAATATACCTTTAAACAATCTTGTCTTAAGCACCCAAAGTCATCAGAAAGTAAGCCAACAATAGAGTTCACAACTTCTATACCACAAAGCAACTTCTGAATCTCTTTTCTCGCATCTTGCCAGTGTTCACTCTCATCTAGCGAAGGACACTGAGACATACGAACTAGCGAAGGCAAAACAGCGCGTAAATCGTGTTCATTAAGTGCCTGCAACTTCGAAACGCTCACGTTACGAGAGAAATTAAAGCAATGCTCGCTAGGGTAGGATTTAGCCATGTTGTAAGCAACGAACTTGCTATTTTCAGGCATTTTTGGCGAAATTATTGCCAGATTGATTTCGCGTCCGCCATATTGAAATTTCCACGTGTCGTACTTAGTCCCCAATGCTGCTGGTTCGTTTGTTTGTTGGTTTGTTTGCTTGCTTTATGTTTGTTTTGTTACGTAAGATCTCGTAAAGACTTCCACTAAAACCATAAAACGATAAATAGAGCACAGAGCAGAAAACTGGAATTCAAAAAATATACATACGAAAATACATTATTATTTCTAGCTATTTAAAATCTCTAATTTTAAAAAACATTCTTGGAAATTTATAATAGTAAGGTTTCAATTATAGACTTGTAAGTCTCTTTCTCCAAACTTAGAGAGTGATTATTTGAGATGTACCTCCGACCACCCAATGCCAGCCTGTGACGATATTTCTTGTCGTAAGCAACTTGCTTTGCCAAGACAAGAAATTCCTAGAAATAGAAGAATGAACATGTTGAAAATTGACAAACGTTTTCTGGAAACTGTGTAAAGAAACTCGTCCAGAAAACTCGCTCGTCCATACAAATGTTTGACAATATAACTGCCATCTCATAGATACCTTTGGAGTTTCAAAAAGGAGTCCATTCTCGTTGTGTTTTATCAAACATTCATTTCCAGGAATTCTCCGTGCAAGTACAACTGTGTTAAGATCCATGGCCTATACGGTTTCAGTTAGAAACTTTAGTTTTAGATGGTACTATAACGGTATGCATATAGTGTCAAATAGGGGTGGACTGGGACTAAAGTTTTTCCCGGGAACATCCAAGAAAGCGGCCCAATATAGCTATAATAAGCGACATTGTCCGGCCCATATAGTGAAATTGTCGGCCCAATATAGCTATAATAAGAACAGGCCCACCAGGAAAACTCCCAGTGTTCCCTGTGGCCAGTCTGCCCCTGGTGTCAAATGCTGTTACTGAACAGAGTGCTGAGTGTTAACCTCTAAAATGGTTGCAGCCATTCCCTCGCTTGTTGATGTATTCACAACAGCAACAGAGCAATGTTTAATAGCAGCATGAAGATCTTGTTGGGACAGAGCGGGCATTATCAACACCCCTGGATATCTAGTAAAATAGAACGTAGCTACCATGTCCATAGCTAATTATATAATATCATTTCTAAACATTCTTTTCTTTGAGGAGTTTAATGGCAACCTACTTCTTAGCAGATTCTTTTACTTCTATAGAAAATTCAATATCAACCTAAAACGTATACTAGACTATTCAACGACAACAAACGTCTCGTTTTCTGACATATTGGACAAAATCTATAAACTAGCACAATACTCTGCACTCCATGTTTCTACAACCTCAGGTCCAACAACAATTAGAAAAACCCTCGAATCTTCAATATGCCAATCTAAAACGAATAAAAAACATGGGAAAACCCCTGCTATGCTGTTCTACAGCTCTTCACAAAAAGTGTTTGCCAAAATAATCTCACGTTTTTGGAAAAAAAAACATCTTCAGTACAAAGTCATTACCAGAAAAAACTTGAAAAAGAAAGGTTGGGTCTTTGACTGGTCGAAGTCCAGCAACCAGTAGAAATATAATCTTAAAAGACAAAAAATACAGTCTATTTTGTTGTTTAGCATAATGTATGTGAATGCATGATTACGTACATATGCATACATGCACGTGTGCACAAAAAATGTACACATACAGATGGGTACATATATAAACATCTGTATAAATATGGACTTTATAGAAAACTGCTCAGATTAAGTCATACCAAAGTACTGTACAAAGGAGGATTCAAAAAGGAGGAATCACCATTGATTGTTTCACAGTCTGTTAAAGAAGAAACAAGTTGAAAATATACACGATGGGAACAACTAGTTTGCAACAAGGACTCATAGTTTCTACCTTTCATTTTTTCAATCATGGCTTCTTCAGTAAAGTCCTGCGATGGACCAGTGAACACAGCTGTGGAAAAATCAAATGCATTCTTCTTCAATGAACTGAGACAGGAAAAAATCCAACTTCAGCCATTAGGAAAATAAATAACCTTGTGGTTGAACAATCAATTTTAACTTCACACCTGCCTATAAATCAATGAAATAAAAATACTTTGAAACTAACAAAGTTGAACTTGTGCTCCTTATTTATGTTGATTTTTCTTTCGTATATGGAGCAATGTTACTTTTCAAGATTTTGCCTGATAACAGTGACGTCACCCACCCAAAGTTGTTTTGCTTTCCAAGCCATAGTATGAGAAAATGCAACAAGATTCCTAGACAAAATAAAAAAGTTCGTTTTAATAACTTTTAACAAACAAAATGACATTTTAAGCTATTCAATCTAGATACACATTTGATGTACATACTTTGCATTTTGGACAACTTGTGTCATCAGATGAAATTTCTCACTGTCTTTAACATGCTCATTCAAATCTGTTCCACCAAATATCATAGAAAATGGCACGGGACAATCTATAACAAATCGTACCCATATTCAAGGACTCAAAGACTGTATACCTCTGCCAGTGTGTTGTATATAGTTTGCAGATAGCTTGTTAGCAAGCCTCTAATGGCTTTCTTTAACAAGTAAAACAAACTCTCTCTACAACAAGTAGTTCTATTATATTTTAACAGAATTCAGTACCTAGGAGAAATTTTCCAGCTCGCCAGAGATGTATCCCAAGTACGCAACAAATCCCATTTTGAACAGCATAGGATGTAAAATGTTCAGCACTTTCGAAAAACGTGGTGTCTTTTAACTCACAAGTGTACCCTAACTCTTGCAAATAACATCTAGATCAAGTAGAAACACAATTGTTGGACACAGAGATATTCACTAGAAAGCCACACAGATATACGTTACTTCAATCTACAAAACAATACTTGATTCTTTCAGCCGTAGTGAAGTTGCCACTTTGAGGCACTAATCTAGCCAAAAGCAATATCTTTGTCATAGCATTATGTAGTTATTTCCTCTGCCATTCGATACAGTGTTTTTCAGACATTGACAATTAGTCAATTACTACGTCGAATTGTTATCTTCGAACTTGCTACCATGTATTACCATTCATACTTTGCTATATTTTCATAAATAATAGAATTTGCTAAATTTTATATATTGATATACAATCTAAATACTCTGTGAAACATATTCTATATTTGGCTCTTATGAGGCGGTAATTAGTCTAGAATGACGGAGAAAGAATCTTTAAAAGTTAAAAGTTTCTTTGTTTGTCCCTTTAAATTATCAAGGCCAGTGGTAGATCATAACAAGCCTTCGTACTTCAAGTAGTGTACGCAAATAAAGACCTGCAAGATGGCGGATGAAGGTACAGTGATATCCAACGATACATGTTGTGTGTAAAACTTGCCTCAGCTAAAATGCGTTTCCGTCAATAACTGTAACAGAATCTCTAGGACAGATAAAATAGAGCCTTGTTAATTCCGCACAAAAGAGCAAATCTTGACAAATCTTTTCGGGCAAAGGCACACACAGTGCAATTCTTCGTAGATTTCTAATCGTTTTAGCTAGCTTTTTATAATTTATATTTGCTATATTAGATGTTCTAGCAAACTTTAAGAAACTAATGGAAGACAACCCAGACACACCACAAGCAGTTGCAGCAATCCGTACTTTAATTGAGTACATTAACCAACTACACTCAGGTAAACTGAAGGAAAAGCTTTGCATTTGATTATAAGTATGAAGCACAAAAAACTATTGTCATGGGACATTCTGTTTTAGCTGGGACGTTGTCGGAACTACGAGATAAACTGACCAGCGCTATTGAAAAGTTAACTAACATTGAGAGTTCAGTGGCATCTGTCGCATCAGGCTGTGAATTATTTCTGCGTTTCATTACGCTAACTTCGCTAGACCATCCGGTAAGACTTGACTGGGTCTTATCAATCTGCGTTCTCTTCAATAATACTTGAGCATTTTCTCTTCAATTATTAAAGGACTTTGAAGAATGCAAAAGAGTCTTGGTTGAAAGAGGTATAAAAAAACCTTTAACTATTATTATTATTACTTTTATTATTACTATTATTACTATTATTACTATTATTACTATTATTACTATTATTATTATTATTACTTTTATTATTACTATTATTATTATTATTATTATTATTCTTATTAACTATTACCTTTAACTGTTATTTAACTATTCCAATTACATCTTTAATTTTTTTGATGCCTAAATTGTATTTCTGCAACAGGAAAACTTTTTCTTGAGAAAGCTGCTTCCTCACGAAGTAAAATCACAAAAATTTGTAATCATTTTATCACCAATGGAGCTGTAAGATTTTTCAATCTATCAATTACCTCATATTCTTTTCTCTTATACGACAAAGCCTCCTCCATCTGTTTTTTTTTCAGACAATCTTAACACACTCAAGATCAAGAGTTGTACTGAAACTTTTAAAAGCAGCTGCCAGTCAGAAACGCAGATTTAATGTATTTGTCACAGAATCAGCACCTGATCAATCTGGGTTAGTAAATAATATATAATATATAAATATATAAATATATAAATATATAAATAATAAATATATAAAATACATAAATATATACAATATATAAAATACATAAATATATAAATATATATAATATAAAAATATATAAATATATAAAATACATATATATATAAATATATATAAATATATAAATAATATAAAAATATATTTAAAAAATATACTGCAACAAGTGGCCAACAAAATCATAGACAAAAACTAATACATCAATTTGTCATTTTGTATAGTCATAAAATGCATGAGCAACTTAAAGAGGCTGGGATACCATCTACTGTTATTTTAGATAGTGCTGTAGGGTAAGGACTAAAATTTCTTCAATTTCTTTTGCAATTCTACTTCCTTTGAAGCAGTTGCAATTAATCACATCCCTTTTAAATTTCTCGACAATTACAGCAGAAACTTTCGTTATAAAGCTCTGTATATTTTCATTGCTGTTTAGTTATATAATGGAGAAAGTTGATTTTGTGTTAGTTGGCGCTGAAGGTGTTGTGGAAAGCGGAGGGATAATTAACAAGGTAGAAAAGTGCGTCAAAACAAGAAAACTTTTGATAGATATTAACCTTGTTTTTCGCCACTAAGTTTTCTGCCAAGTGGCGTTAGTGAGTTCACGCGAATCGGGAAACTGGTTTTTAACCGTTATAGATGATAGCTCCATCATTACTAACATTTCTGTGTCTTTCAGATTGGTACCTACCAAATTGCCATTGTCGCAAAATCTGCCAATAAGCCTTTTCACGTGGTCGCTGAAAGTTACAAGTTTGTTCGTCTTTATCCTTTGAATCAACATGATGTCCCTAATAAGTGGAAAGTGAGTGAGAATGGAAGATTTTTAATGATTTTGCTAAGTGATGATACTGAGATAAAAATGTGGATCATTTTTTCGTAACTTACGATCTTGTTTTCTTGGCATTCTTAGTACTCTTATACATCACAGCCAAAATACGAAGACCATCCACTGGTTGACTACACTCCGCCATCTTTCATCAATTTGCTCTTCACAGACTTGGGAGTTCTCACACCATCAGCTGTCAGCGATGAACTTATTAAACTGTATTGCTAAACGTAGTTGTACAATAAATATGATTCGACTTGGTGGTTGTTGGTTGAACTACTCTCACTACGGGTGTAAACTAATGAATCAGGCCCCACATACTGAAAAACAAGTTCTCTTGATAATTTCAATTGATCGTGCAGAACAGCGAAATTCCCGCACTCCAGTTAGCTATTTTGAGGTCACTACCAATTGGAACATAGCCTGCAAGCCTTAGTATTTTGGCACGTGGTCGGAAAACGTCAAAAAAGAATGAAAAGTTTTGTAGAAGTTTCGGCAACTTTTTAGCTCAACTAAGACAAGTTGAAAACAATCTTCAAGCAACGAGTAAAGATGCCAGGGGCAAGACATTGTTCAAGATGCAGAGCTCATGGTTACTGGGTGCCACTGAAGGGACATAAACTGGCCTGTCCGTATCGGAACTGTACTTGTCCTCTTTGCAACCTTGTTGATCAACGTCGCGCGGTGATGCAAGCCCAAGCGAGACTTTCGGACGAAACTGCTCAAGGAATAAACAGTTAAAAGGAGGAAAAACACCGAAAAAAAAAACATGCATGATTAACATTAGATATGTTCAAAGTTTTAATGTTTTAATGCAATTGGGATGGATATTTTGGCTAGCTAAAATTCCACATGTTTTGTTGGCAACAAATTTGTAGCTGTAGCAAGTTTAAAGTGTCCGTTTTTTGAGACAACTTGAAAGTTGAACTGAAGACTTTTGGCTGTAAACTATTGAAAAAATCGACTTACTATATTATTGCTGCTATATGATCATAATCATGATATTAGATTTGCGATTTAAATCATTTGATGGAAAATAAAGCGAGTTTTATCATTTAGAAAATATTTCCTTCGTACTTGAATTTTCACGTGTAAGCAACGTTCCCAACGGCTCTTAAAGAATGCGTTATAATAAATATTGATTATGTTTGTCGCGGGATGTCATTTTCTCGCTAACTTTTAATTAATACAGCACTGTATATTATTGCTAAGCAAGAAGTCAAGAGCGGAAATTCCATTGAAATATTTGAGAATTTATCACGTTTCAAGCGCACGTAAAATAACTGGAGAATGAATAGGGCAAAAGTTTCACGCAAAGAAAAAAACATTGCGTGCCAAGGAGATTTTGATGGATATGATAGCAGCCAATGACAACAGTTTTTGTTAACATTAAAAATTATAATTGTTTCCCGCAGGGATTAGCCTTCTCTGTTGGCATAAATCAAAAATAATACAGAACTTGTTCAGCGCTTTCTCATTTAGTGTGTTAAGACATCGTTTAATTAAAGACAAAATATCTGCCATTAAACACCAACAGGAAAAAACAATCTTTCGCCATCGACTCGATTCTCAGGCAGCACGCCGTGTTTAAAAGCTGGAAAAAATTCTTTACGTTGACATAGCCCAGCCGTGGTAAGTAAACAAAATATATCATACCAAAGATTAATTATATACTATTGCTTGACGATTTAAAAGGTAAGTTTCAAAGTTACAGTTGTCCTATAGGATTCAGATTGAAATTGATAGTAGCAAATATACTGTTTAAAAACTATGATTAAATTATGCTAGCCATTCAAGTTTCCATAGTACCGTTAGCAGAGACTGTGAAGCCATTTGTTCGACCTGTTAGACTAGATTTTAAAGTCATGATACCTCATTAATTAGTAACAATAAGAACTGGGATATTTGCTCTCTATATAAAATGTTTCATGCTCTGATATTTGATAAACTAGCGAAACGAACAGCAATCAAAAACGTTAGTTGGTTTCTATAAAGTGAGGCAAGATTTGTTACGGAAGATTATTCATATATGCATAGATTATCGAGAAAATATTGACGAAATATACGATTGTAACAGCAGCACAAAGAAGCAATAAAGATCTTTCTTCTGATCTTTACTGCTCTATATGCAAAATGGTGAAAGTTGATTTAAACGGTCATAATACAATGTTCGCTTACCATGTTTCCAATGTTTTCAATGTTCGCTTACCAGGTTCACGATATTCGCCATCAGAGCGTTTCTTAATTCAACAGAACCGAGATGCTTCTTTGAAAAGTGCCACACACTCATCCTTTTTTCTTTGTCTTCTTTCCTCTCCGTGTTGTATGGCGTCTTGCGGTCTAGGTCACGCTTCTCACACAGATAAGACGCCATGGTCACGTCTATCTTCTAGGTCACGTCTTATCTAGAACACAGGAACTCTGATGGGAAAATAAAATCTTTCAGTTAAAATTTGTTTTTTTACTGCAAAACGACAATTTGTATTATTCAAATTAAAAACAACGCACATTAGTTAAGAAAATTTTTGAATCAACAGTATAATAGATATGTATTTAATAGACTAAACTACAGAGATTGTAAGATTTGATGCCACGACAAAATACAAAATGCTTCAGTTTAGATAAAGTTAGAAAAAAAATTAAAAGAAAGTTGCTTACCACGGAATCGAACTGGGATCTCACAGAATCAACGCACAGCATCTCAACCTATCAGACACAACTCGGTTCTTCGCCCAATGGTAGAAAGAACACCCAACTTGAACTCTGACGGGAAATTAAAATCTTTCAGTTAAAACTTATTTTTTACCGCAAAGCGACAATTTGTATTATTCTAACTAAAAACAATGACTACAAAAATGGCTTTTGGGAATTTACAGTAGATCTCAGGCCTATTTTTGCGAGATCACGTTTCTTTTTCTGCAGTGAAAACTTGTTTGCTGGTTAGTTGATTGAACAGTAAAACGTGAACCATCAAAGAGAGCAAAGATTTCAGCCAAGCCCGCCAGACGCTATCGTCAGTCTCTAAATCTGATCTCAAATAACTATGTCTTGAACAGTCCGCTATTCTTTTAAATCTATCATGTTTTCTAGATCCATTGAATCATGGCAGATACGAATTTAATACTTCTTGTGGTTTGTGCTGCTTTGATAACCGTCACACTAATGTTCATGGTGGGATTCTGCTGCATGTTACGCATTTACTTGAAACGCCAAGCTGATTTGAATGACAGAAAATTTAAACCAAGTTACAACTTAGAACATGTGTTTACGAAAGGGGCGCATGAGAATCTAGGCTATCCGCAGGAGGAAAACAATGACGTGGAAAAGCAGAATAAAACGACTGAAAGAACCAGTGATCCGAACAGAAACGGAGATATTAAAATGTGACGCCCATGCAATGAACTGAAAATATTAACTTGAACTGCGACATCAGTTCACTTATGTGAAAAAGTGTAGTTTAGCTCTAAATGGACATTTAAGCATTGTGTGAATTATGCGAATCATGGGATGGAAATGATGACGCACTCGTCCAACAACACTATGTCGTGGGTACATTGAAGAGTGAAGTCACGTGCGACTTGGTATCCAGGCCTTTTTGCCACTTTTCATTGTACATTTATTTACATTGAGTATTCCCACCATTCTCACTGAGTATAGCCCTCTATAAACTTTGTGACTTTTCGCAAGATCTGAGAACGAAAATAAACTGGGCTTCAACAGAAACACTACGATTTCATATTGTCTGTAAGCATTGTATTGAGGTGCATAATTATGTAAGATTTATTTATGTATGATAGTATTACTATAAATATATTTTGTCAACCTTTTTGTAACAAAAATGTAATGTAGTGACACGTCGGTGCGACTGCGTGCAAAATCTTTTTTTACCAAGTTTAAATTTTTGCAAATTACATGCTGAAATAATTGGAATCTTAATCGAGTATCAAAAAAATTAGAACCATTTCACAATAATTAGAATCTTTTCAAAACAATTAGAACCTTCAGAAAATTAGAATTTTACCACGGTAATTTTGCATGAGTCGAACGCACTTTATAGCCAGTATACAGAGACTATGGCCACTATATTTAGTCACACACTTGAAAAGGGCGGATTAACTCATATTACATGAAGTATTTCACAATCAAAACTCGAACTTTGTGAATACTTGGGCATATAATACTTACAACTAAAGTATGAACTATTGTCAATATAAACCTTATCAGCTCGGCAAAGGAAATAAGTTTCCATGCTAACAATGAAGACTTTGAGTAACACGAATGAACGTAGTGCAAGACGAGCGGCATTGTTTTAAAATTTGTCGTACTTCACACAGAATTCAATGTAATCGATGACTCAGTTTACTGGCATAATGGACAACGTTAAGACATAATTTTTTCTTGTAACGGTAAGGAGAAACATTTGTGTTACCTTCTTCTGTATTTGTTTGTAAGTATCAAGAAATATTCGTTCCTACTTATAGCGTATATTTGCGACAAATTGTATCAATTTATCTTACACGTGGTGAAAAGGCAGCATGTGACGTCACGAAGCCGGTTGAGCTGCATTTTTCAGAACTTTTATAATCAATGTACAAGGACAGCATAGTTATTTAGTTTGAAATAGCAGTATTAACTTAGGTTGCAAGTTGCCCACATGTTGAGTTATAGCAATTGGATAGGAACAAAGTACAAAGTCGAATTCCAACAAGTCCAATTAGTTTTAACATGCCTTTTTACTACTGAGTCACACTGCCATAGGATTCCAGTCTTGGTGACATATTTTGTACCAAAGCTGACGCTCAAATACAATTCAGGCACCTGGAAGTGATAGCTACCTGTCAAAAACACACAGTGTTAACTGGTGTTACTGTTTCTCCTGCAAAAAAACCACAGACACAGTCAAGTTTGTTTGTAAAAAGCCTTCAATTTTGACTCGTAATTGCGAATTATATACAAATTATGTGTTATCATGGTTTAATTGGGACTTTTAAGAATGAATTTGTGTGGCTAATTAGTTCCATTCGTCTGGATTTCAAATATGCTGTCACTCCTTCCTGAAAGGCAAATATATCAGGAAATTTTGAACGGATTTTACGAAAGTATATGATTGACATGTGCGAAGATCAACTGATTCAATTCTGGTAAAGTTCGGCCAGGAGTTTTTTGATGGAATCTGGAAGCACGCACTGAAGAAAAAATTGAAGTTTGAAACGTATATAAGGGCTATTTTTTAGTTTTAGACAACAGACGCGGTTCAGCGCAACCAAGAAATAAAAATGAGGAAACTTCCTAGCACCTCCTCTTTTAAACGAACTTTACTCTGCCTCGTTGTGGCTTTAATTTTATTCAACGTACTGGTCTTCACGCTCGTTCCAGACTTCGCATTCTCGTCTGTACTTAAGTACATCGTATACCGTGACAAGCACGCGGACAGCGCCTCCGCCTGCCCCAAAATGTCCATCCAGCGTGCGGATTATCCAGAGTTGACGCAGGAAAACCCTGCATGTTTGCCTCATATACAAACTAAGAAAGCTTGCCGGTATACAGCGAAAGCATACGCTCCCTACCCGAGTCTTCTAGAATGCCCAGATTTGCCATACGAACTTTGCACCGTATCTGAAACTAAATCCCTCGAAGCCTCACTCACCTCGTTAAAAATAAACTGTGATATGTCGTTATGTGACTTATATAAACCCATGTATATTGAAGCAATGGACCCTGGGGATGGGACAATGAAGAAGTACGATATCCCAAAAGGTGCCAGCGATAAATTAGTCGAAGACTTGCTGCTAAAATACGCCGAAATCTCACGGCAAGCTGATCTCAACTTTCTCTTCCTAAACTGTACTGGACTATACACCCGAGTAAAGATTTCACAATTGCTAACGTTCTTACCACGGCTACCGCGGTTAACGAATGAAACTCAAAAAGATAAAGTCAATGTGAATGTTTTTTTAATAGACTCGCTTTCAAGGTCACATTTTTATCGCTCTCTACCAAAAACTGTCGACTATTTGCGAAAAAAAAACGCAGACCCCAATTTTCCCGCGTATCTTTTCGAGTTTGAGTTGTTCCAAGCCGTACACGGGCACACACATGAGAATGAACATGCTCTATTCAGCGGAAAATTGTTCCCAGAAGAATGGACGTCCAAGAAAAGGACTGCAAGGCCGGTTGGATTGCAAGTATTGTATGGAATATTCAAAGATGAAGGATATCAAACAATGTTTTTGGATGACCTGTGCTGGAAAGCCGCATACGGTATTGTTAGCAAAGTGCGATCCGGCAGTTGGAGTTCACTGCTGAAGAAGATGAAAAAGACAAATGTGGATACCAGAGGTAATAATATGAGTACATATTAAGTATGAATGCATTTTAGACCCTTTTCAGGTAGCCTTTCTGAGCATGGCTACGCGTCATACGTTATTACAAAAGGAAGACTCTCCCTACTTCTCTTCTCTTGTCGACCCATGTCAATAGGGACCTTAAGCATGCAAGACGGCATCGCGACAACGACGGTTATCAATACAATGAGTAATTGAAAAGAAATTAAT
>JAODVM010124193.1:0-15564 GCA_025400095.1 Phenganax marumi | reverse complement strand
AAGCAACATCGGTTAAATCGGTTTTCAAAAAACATCGGTTTTTTTCGGTTTATCGATTAACCGCATCACCCTAGTACCAATGTACGTGAACTGAAGGGTGTGGGTGTCATAGGGCAGCGAATGTTGGGCAAATTCACAAGTTTATACTCTTCTGAGAGCAACCAAATCAAACTCATTGGTTTAAGTGTTCTTACCACATACAAGACTACGTCAGTTCAGTTTGCTTGCTCTTCTAAGAGTACAAAGGTCTGAGTTAGATCACCATTCGCTGCCCTATGAGGCTTATACAAACCAACAGATATGCTGCCCTCATTTTAAAGAAACAAACTTATGGACTTGACTTACTGGCCGGAACTAAGGATGGATTCTCGCTGGGATTTGCTCACTGAAGCATAAATATGATTTTCAATTCTGGGCCTTGTTTCTTCGTTAAACACCAAATGATTGTCTTCGCTCAGTCGAAATTCTGCATAGGGACTGATCGGATCTAGAGGCTCTAGTGTTGTTCGCCAAGATGGCTACAGAATTACAGACAAATAGCTGTATTAGGTCTATCTCGTTCATTCTACAGCAGATCCTGTAAGAGTCATCTCTTATTGATCTAGAGAGTGTTACTACAGAAGGAAACCTAAACTAAACTAACTACATTTATACTGTACAGTTCTATCAGTTCTAAACTGTTCTTCCTAGAGATCTAGTAAGAGTCATCTCTTATTGATCCAATGTTGCTACAGGAGGAAACCTAAACTAATCTATATTTATAATGGATAGTTCTACCAGTTCTAAACTGTTCTTCCAAGAGATCCAGTGAGAGTCATCTCTTATTGATCCAGTGTTACTACAGAAGGAAAGCTAAACTAAACTAACTATATTTATACTGGGTAGTTCTATCAGTTCTAAACTGTTCTTCCTAGAGATCCAGTAAGAGTCACCTCTTGTTGATCCAATGTTACTACAGAAGAAAAGCTAAACTAAACTAACTGTATTTATGCTGGATAGTTCCAAACTGTTCATCTTAGAGATCCTGTAAGAGTCATCTCTTATTGATCTAGATAGTACTACTACAGAAAGAAACGTAAACTAAACAAACAATTAAGCTATATTTATACTGAATAGTTCTCTCAGTTCTAAACTGTTCTTCCTAAAGATCCAGTAAGAGTCATCTCCATCTGATAGATCAGTATTACTACAGAAGGAAACCTAAACTAAACTAACCACATAAGGATATTTTATAAAATTAATCAAAGGAAAGTCCTTGTTCTCACTTTGTCTTTGCGTTTCTTCATTTTCTTGTGTTGTTCATAAGGAATTGGCATTGCAGGTGAACCGGGGAAACTGTTTTCTCTAAAAGAAAAACAAAGAAATTTTTAGTAATCTGTCTGCAAACACTAGCGTCTGCACTTCAGATGGTAAGTCAGCTCAATAGAAACTTACTTCGCTTCTTGAACTTGAATGAAATTACCAAGCGATGGTATCTCTTCACTTTCATCCTAACAAACAAATATATACAATGAGAAATAGTTCTGGGGCCGGTTGTTCGAAGCGCGTTTAGCTTAAACGGCGGATAAGATGAAAATATAAATAATATTTATGTATTCCTTGAAGAACGAAATTGAAAGTATTTGAACAGAATACTATTGTTATGTCTTTGCCTATAGTTTAATCACATAAGATTTGATTCAAAGGTTTTAGACAATGTGTGAGAGTGTTTTTGAATTCCCACTTATCCACCGTTTAAGCTAAATGGCGTACGAACAACCGGCCCCTGTTACCTGTCCATCTGCCAGTTTGTCTGTCTGCCAGCATGCATGCTTATGGGCTTGTCTGTCTGTCCACTGGTCTGTCTGTCTGCCAGCTTGAATGCCTACAGGGTTGTCTGTCTGTCTGTCTGCTGGTCTGTCTGTCTGCCAGACGTTTTGTCTGTCTGACAGCCTGAATATCAGCAGGGTTGTCTGTCTGTCCACTAGTCTATCTGTCCGCCATTTTGTCTACCTGCTCTCACCTGCAGACCAAATGTTTACCTGTCTGTTTGTCTACTAGCTCCTAAATTATCTCACAAAAACAACAAGACCACAATTCACTATATATAATACTCTTGCCTTAAATATGATATCATAGTTTTCAATGAACATGCAGCAAATACTGTTTGTGACGGATTGCTCACGAACTCCTTCGATGCCTTCAATACATCTACAAAAAATAAAACTAAAGAATTTTCAAGAGTTTACAATTTGATGAATGTAATAGTTAGCAACACAAATATACTTAGAGTTGTATTTTAAAGTCTGGAAAAAGGACAAATGAATGCCGTTAGATGGTACTGAGCACTACCTGAATATATTTGGAGAAAACACAATTGCCAATGCATTTGAATTCATTTTATTTGAATCTAAATAAGAAACATGCGAACTGAGTACTACACAACAACCTCACATAATTGCATTGTACACTAATACGAAATACAAGTGCTTGGAATTTGTGAATCTCTTTTTTAACCTTTATGTAATGATGTATAAAGCAGAAAATGACTAAGAAACTTCAATAGCCGTCGTCTCGGCTCTGGTAACTTGGAAACCACTTCCCTAAAAAAACAGATAACGCTACTGCTTAGTGTAGCTTTGACACTTCATGGTTAAAAAGACAAGACAATGGCATGAAAAAATGACATAAACCAGACAATGGCAAAAAAAATGACATAGCCTTATTTTAAAGAACGGTTAAATTCATTGTAGAAATATCTTTACTAATTCTCCATATTTTTCTTAGTTTTTGAGATATTTTGTTTAAAAGCAGTCTGCTCTCTCCCTTATTGGTGAATCAGGAATCATTAAATATCACAAACATGCAGGGAAAAGTTCTATAACACTACTTTTTAAATAATAAAATGGAAACAAAAGTCCTTTGGGCCCAATCAGTTAATTGTATATTGAAATAGCTACTCGGAGCAAAATTCTGAGCACATAACACCAATCACTTCTCAAGAAAATTCCCCCCATGGCCCTGTTTATGACCTAAATATGAATACAACGGATAACCGACTATGAAATAATGCGGACCGTTCACCGGTTTTATTTGAAATATCTTGAGAACCAACAAGGTTACAAATATTTTGTATAGAAACTCATGAAATGTTCTAGAAGACTTCCTTAAACTAGATCATGTCGACTGTTATTACCAATGTGCTATTAAGAGAAAGTCTACTGTACCTCATTTGAATGGAGCATTCCTTTCTGTCTGCACGATACTCTAAACAGAAAGAAGCATATAATATAATTGAATGAGACAATAATTAAATCAAAAGATACACTGAAACAGCATAACAATCCTTAATTTCATTCATACTCTATACGCGTACAGTACCATTGTAGACTTGAATGAAAGCTGTTTTGAAATGCTTTGGAATTAATGGCTCTGGCAGTTCTCTCTACAAAGACGAGAAGTGATCATTTAACTGGCACACACACACATAAAGTAGAACTGCATGTGAAGCTTTAAACATGATTTTTGAAATGATCGCATTGTGTACCAAGAACATTTTCATTAATCCCGCAACAGACATCACATCACCGCTGTTCTCCAAATCAGCATCGCCAACTGCAGAAAATTCAATAAAATTAATGAAAATTTTATTTAGTGAGGATTTTACATATAATACTACATTGACAAACCTCTCTTTGCAGGTAGTAGTTTATCAGTGTCTGTACTTGAAGTAATGTTATATGTACAAAGCAAATTCCTGCATTAATTTTGAGTTGTCCCACTGCTTGTTACATTTAAAAAAATGTAATACGATGTTCTTATGCGAGTATTAATTATCTTCCGCATGTATTTTTGATGAATTTTGTCCACATTCAGATCTTCAAGCATTTCAATAAAAGTAGAGGATAGTAATAATAATAATAGTAATAATAATAATAATAATGGAAACTTTATTTTATTTTTTCTGTGTACTTACAACTGTAAACCTCACTTTTGAAAGGTAATTTACAGTCGGCTACTTGATTTACTATGCTAATACACTAGACAATAGACATATTTTTATTATAACAATAATAATAATAATTATTGTAATAATAATAATAATAACAATAATAATAATAATTTCCGTTTTTCTTTTAAAAGACACAACTTGTGAGGAGATTTTCTTCACTCAACAAGTGAAATCTTACTTAGTCTCGGCTTCACACGTGAAGCTCAGAGACTAAGAGCCTTTTACAAAATGAGGGTTGTCCCAATAACAGCAGACGTTTAATGTAATAATAATAATAATAATAATAATAATAATAATAATAATAATAACAATGACAAAAATTAAAAAACAACTAATGGAAAATTCAGAAGAGCTTACATCTATCGAAATCCATTTTTAATTTCTCCATCACTTTGGTGCTGCCATTGACCCGAAATATGCCCTCTTGTTTTATACCGTAACACAGAATGTACTCAGTTATCCTCTCAAGCACATACGGTATATCATCATCAGAATTTCTTTGTAAAAGGTCGTCAAGAGATACACCAAATGTCTTTGGAGTATTTAAGCTTGTGTTACCTTGAAGTTTACAACATGTCAGCACATTAGCCACAAATAAAATTCTTTTCAAGCAACAAACTTAGTCACTGGTATATTTCCTATTTTTAGACACCTAAGGTCAACATATTATAACTTCCTTGACAAATAATTTATGCACAATAATGTCACAATAGTTTCAATAATGACCGCAAAATACTTACTCTCATGTTTCCGTTTATTCAAAGGAGACTTAATAATTTTCTTCATCTTTGCCATTTGCACTTTAATTCCACTTCTTGCTGAAATTTCTAAGTAATCCTATAAAAGTAGCAAGAAAAATAAATTCCTTCATCAGAGTGCGATCTTTGAGCTTGGATAGGCCAACACATCCAATTTTGCTTGTTGCTACAACTGTCAAGTAAGACGCTACAGTCTTCCTTTGACACGTAAACTTGTCTGGCACAAAACAGAGTGACTTAACAAGAGCAGAATGAATATTCCTTCATAATGGGCAAACCCACTGAGTAGCAATGCAGCCAGCTAACTTATTGCTTTTACTCCAACACCAGCATATTTTTCTGTTCAAAGGGAAGCCTCTACAAATTAATTCGTTAACAAGAAAATGACAACAGAAGTTGTTACACAGCAACAACACATACTTACTGATTTTTGAAATTTATGATCAGCAGCATCCGAAGTTCTGACATATTTCACAACGTCATCTTTCCAACAATGTTAGCATAGTCCCACAATGTACAAGTTTGATTGAGTTCTTTTAGAGCCCTCTTTACAATGTCCAACAATAGATTACCAAGCTCCGCAGCTGTTCTTCACAGTGTTGATTACTTTTTACTCTCACTTTTGTTAACACTTGTGACAAAAAGCTGTATGGCCTTCCGACTCTGACAAATATCCAGCAAAAAGTGCAAGTAAAGTTGATGCTATTTTGGGACCAATACTTGAAATTTGATAGCCAGATAACAGTTAATATGTAATGCAATTTATGTACAGTTCTACCAAGAGGATGCCCAATTTGATGTACAAAGCAGTCAGTTCAATTTCAGGCAATGTATGCAAGCTTCAAAAATAGATCTGCTCACAATTTGAGGCACAATATAAAGCAAACGTAGGCAGAATAGTGTTCTACAAGAGCTTTTGGCCAGGCTGCAACTTTGAGCAGTTCTTTCCAGTAGTTGAGCGCAAGGATTCACGTGAGCCTTCCAACAGCATCACGAAAATATCAAACGAAACGAGAATATTTTGTCAGCAAAACAGAACATTATCAATCAAATGACATCAAATTACAAACGGAAATCATTAATGAAAACCGCGGTTTCCTTCAAAAATATGGAAGCGTTTCAGTCTAAAATACACCTGCAAAAAGATGAAACAGCATTAGCATATTTTAAGCGCGTTTACGAGCTGTTCAAACAAGAAACTTCGCTACACATGAATAATATTGAAGTGACCATGACGAAGTAAACAAGTTTTTATATTGCTATTTCAGTGGCAAAACAAGCGTCTTTGTTACTGAAAGCATTACCTGGACTTCAGAAGACTTTTCTCCTTCAAATATCCCAAATATATACAAGGGAAACGACCAAGGAGTTTGCTTTAAGACCCAGGAAAGCTTACACGTACGCTCGCCAATACAGAAATGACCCAAAACTTCGAGTGAGTCAAAAACCGTTTAAAACTTGATAAATGCGTTTCGATTGCAGCCCACGTACACAAAACTTCACAGTAAATCCCCTGAAGGGTAATAGAAAAGAAAACGGAGCTTCGAAACGGCGCAAATGATCAAAACTACAATGTAAACAACCTCATGCTTTTTCCGCCATTGTCAATAGGTAGCACTTGAGGAACTGAAAGGACATTGACCAATCAGAGCACGCCAACGTCTGCATGTGATCTCAAGGGCGACGATCAATTATTGCTCTGTGATTGGCTACTGAATTACTGTCAAAAGATTAGTCACGTGCGCACTGGCCATTGGTTGGCATGGTTGGCATGGAGATCAGTGGCATTGGTGGTTGGTCACATGTTAATCTGAAATCAATCTTAATCGTGATCTAATTTTAGTAAACTTAAGCGTAATTCAAATCCAAATTCTTATCACTGAGCTGTATATAATAACTGGAGTAAATACAAAATTTTCGCGGAGTGATTATTTTTTCATTGCAAATTCGTCATAAAAACCCACGAAAATCATAATGTACATTTCTCGTTTCATTAGTGTTATTTCTGCGCCTTCTTCGTGCTCTTTGTACCTTTCGCGGCTTAATTCCTTGCCCATTTACAACTTTGACTATTCGGACATCGTCTGAGTCTGTATTCTTTTCCTGCGTTAGGTTTGGAGATGAGAGTGACTCCAAATTAATCTAAAATGAAAAAAAACTAACTTTGTAATGAGACTGCTATAACTCGGGAGCAAAAAAGAAGGAAAGTAGAGTTCTTAAAGATTTGTCAACTAGAACAATAATCTTACTTTGATTGCTAAAGAGTCTCTTCTTTTTCGTTTTCCTTTGTTCTCCATTGTAACATTTTTATCTGGGACAGCCATCTAATAATATAAAAATATTTAGATATATTGATAGATCAAGCAAGAGCCGTCTCTTACTGATCCAGTGTCACTACAGAAGGAAACCTAAACTAAAATAACTGTATCCATACTGGATAGTTCTATCAGTTGAAACTGCTCTTCCTAGAGATCCAGTAAGAGTCATCTCTTATTGATTCAGTGTTACTACAGGAGGAAACCTAAACCAAACTAACTATATCTATACTGGAATAGTTCTATCAGTTCTAAATTGTTCTTCCTAGAGATCCAGTAACAGTCTTCTCTTACTGATCCAGTGTTACTACAAGAGGAAACCTAAACTAAAATAACTCTATTTAGGAGTTCTAAACTTTTCTTCCTAGAGATCTAGTAAGACTCATCTCTCATTGATCCAGTGTTACTACAGAAGGAAATCTAAACTAAACTAACTATATCTATACTGGATAGTTCTATGAGTTCTAAATTGTTCTTCCTAGAGATCCAGTGAGAGTCATTTCTCATTGATCCAGTGTTACTACAGAAGGAAATCTAAACTAAACCAACTATATCTATACTGGATAGTTCTATGAGTTCTAAATTGTTCTTCCTAGAGATCCAGTAAGACTCATCTCTTATTGAACCAGTGTTACAACAGGAGGAAACCTAAACTAAACTAACTATATTTATACTGGATAGTCCTATCAGTTCTAAACTGTTTTTCCTAGAGATCCAGTAAGAGTCATCTCTTATTGATCCAGTGTTATTACAGAAGGAAACCCAAACTAAACTAACTATATTTATACTGAATAGTTCTATCAATTCCAAACTGCTTTTCCTAGAGATCCAGTAACAGTCATCTGTTATTGACTCCACTCTAATAACAGAAGAAAAATACTCACAGGCTGTTTTTGACAATTACTGCCTCCTCCTTCTTGCTGTTTTTGTAATTTTTTCTCTTTTTTCGCCGATATCTTACTCTTGATCCGTTCTAGTTCTTCTGGTGTCACTCTATCTTGTAAGAGTTCCAGTAAATTTTCCAAGGGTTCATTCCAGCGAAGATTTTGTTCATTTCCTGAAGTATGACGCAGTTCATTTCGAAGCTGTTTAATTTTCATCTTCAGGTTTTTTTCCATTTCCCTCCGTTTCTCAGTTCTCTCAGCGTTCATCGCTTTTCTCTCTTTTTTCGTCAGAGGGATATCAAGAGACATTAATGGTTGCAGGGGACTCTCTGAAGTCAACGAGTTTCCAAAATCTGCTTGACAATAAAATAGATTACACATCAATGTCAATTGATGCACCTTTAACCTTATAGACAAAATTTCAAAAAAATTTTGAACTAGGAAAATCTTTTACCACAGCCTGAAAGAGCATCCTGAATTTAGTAAAACTGCCAAGTTTGGTTGCGAAATGTTGTAAAATAAGGAAAATATACTTGTGCCAAGTTGGCAAATTTTGTATATTTTTCTTTTACGCTCGGGAAATAAATACCCAGTTCGAGAAAAAGGGTATCAATTTTCCGCGCGTAATAGAAAAATATAAAAAATTTGCCAACTTTGCACGGCTATATTTTCCTTATTTTACAACATTTCGCAACCAAACTTGGCAGTTTTACTACATTCAGGATGCTCTTTCAGGCTGTTGTAAAAGATATTCCTATAGTTCGAAATTTTTTGAAATTTTGTCCATAAAACTGAAGGTCCATTAACCTCAGCAAAAATTTTTATAAATTTGTAAAGTTATAGTGTGTATTTAGTCATTGATCTTTTACTGTTCTCTTGCTTTATTCTATTACGAGGCCTTTGTTCTTGTGTTATGCGGAAGGGCGCCACAACAGCGGGATCTTTGAATACTGCTACTTATTACAGTAAACGCCTCAAAATACTTCTCTATTATTTACTACTTTAAGCTGAGATCTCGTGGCTGTCCCAACCATTTTTGAACAAAATTGTACTACAAATACAAAGGCAGGGCCGACAAAACGCTTTTGCGAGTGGGGAAACTATAAGAAGCGTGTCATGAAAGAAAATGGGGCGAGCAGCATGGCATTTTGTGTGACTGAAATTTTTTGTGTGAAACGCCTCTGTGCATGCAACCGCTGGATTGCTCGTTCAGTTTCAATTACGTTTTCGTTTACATAGAAACATGCGTATACGTTTTATAAATAGGTGTATTAACAATGACCATTCATAACCTCATATGTTGTCAGGAAATAAACGTTACGTCGTGCTACAACGTACTAAAATACTACTAAGTATCATAAAAGAGTGGAGCGGACACGGCCACCCCAGCTGCCCATGCTCCGCCGGCCCTGAAGGCGGTTCATTTAGTTTGCATAGGCGTTACATAAATACTATATTTAAGGAGAAATATAGTTCATGTTTCGTAACAATTCTCATATACTTCAAAAGTAAACCATAGTTAAAACGATAATACCATATGATAATACCATAATACCATAAACGATAATACCGTAGTTAATCTTCAATAATTCTTCAGTAGATTTCCTCGAATCTTTACCAACTTGGAATCGACGCGATTAAACAGGATTGTAGATCTCATGACGTCGTGTCGTTTTGGAATGCAAGAAAGATATATACATGCCTACGTCCATGCTAGGGCAAACATTGCTTAAAATTCCTTAAAGTTTTCCCGAGTGTTAAAATCTTACAAAATGGCCAAGGAGTAGAATCAGAAGCTACGATAAGTTGCGGGGTTCATGTCCTACCTTAGCTTTGATTGGGATTTAGCATCACTTTGCACAAGAGCATGGTAACGTTCTTTTGATGCTTGCCACAAACTGGCTTAGAATACTCCACATTCTTTTTTTTCACGATTAATTTTAAATCAGTGAAAGGAAGAGAAAAGTAGATGTGCCGAACTCTCCCTGACCGAGAATCATAGAGGTTTTACACGATATTAATAACGTACAGAGAATGTTTTTTATCGACCGACCTAGCAATACAAAGAAGACATTACACAAGACGGTTTGCACTAGAACGACACATGGCATTAGACAAACCAGAAGTTTTACATACGGGTTTAGTAAAATGATTAAGCGAATGTACAGTAACGAAATCTGCGCTTTATAACAAAAGAATCATTATGAAACTGTCAAAATTAACGGTTTGTTTTTCAAAAATGCGCGTATATAGCTACAATCAATTTCGAAAGTCTTGAGACAGGTGTCCCAATTGCTTAGTATCTGAGCAATCCCCTCCCCGTTTTTTTTTGACGCCGTCCAAGCAATGATAGGTGACACTTTTTGAAGCTGTTGCGTGAGGCATTTGCGTCTCCCGAAAAGGAATAACATTGATTAGAGGAGCGAAGAAAGGAAGGGTGATGTTGCGTTTGATGTAAACTGTATTGCGATTCCCAACGCAAAATCGCTGGTGTTTCTTTTTATTGCTTTTCGTACGGAGAATATTCTCCTTGAAATATCGCCAAGTTTATCACGCTCCTAATCAAAGAACCTAAGAGTATGCTTGATTGATATTATAAGTGGTCTATATATAGGAAAAAGTT
The DNA here is from genome assembly GCA_025400095.1 of Phenganax marumi. Taxonomy (NCBI): domain Eukaryota; kingdom Metazoa; phylum Cnidaria; class Anthozoa; order Malacalcyonacea; family Clavulariidae; genus Phenganax; species Phenganax marumi. Next base: position 4,993 of record JAODVM010124193.1, on the reverse strand, counting down.
GTACCTTCGGGAAGCTAATATTACTCATTTACAGTCACGTTTAGATTCTAAGCAGTCTCCATGATAGTTTTGAAGGAAATGAGTGTATCACTTCCTCAATGCCAGATCTAGATTTTTCTATATTTGGCAACAAATCAGCATTTAGTATAACGCTGTTTCTGGAGTCAACTGTGGAGTTAAATTTTTCAACATGGCGTCGCCTAACCATGATTTCGTCTTTTCATGCAATTTTATCGGACTGGGGCCAGTTGTTCAAAGTTGATTAGCGTTAACCCGAGGTTATAAAGTTTAACAAACTGTTTCAGATAGAGACGTTTCATTACAACTTAAACTTTTACTGGATTATCATGGAGACTTTTATTTATGCGAAGTGTGATTCACTTTACGATTATAATACCTAGGATACTAAATAACTTTTAATCCAACTCTTACAATAGTTTGATAATGTAATTAGTCGCAGTATTAGTATTAGTTGTAAAATTATTTGTAGTCGTAGAATTGTTACATCATTTTTTAGACAATTACGTAATTCAGCCTTGTGGCTGCGAAGTAATTTTAATGAGGGTGGTAAAGGGTATTGTCGTGAGCCGTGATAGGCAAATATTTCCTGACGAGAAATGTGAAAGGCTTGATATTTAGATCGTGAAACGCGATTTGCATTGTATCCGTGAGGCGCAACTGTCGATAAAAATGCTCCGGCCGGCGGCCGTGGAGTTAGCATTAACTATGAATTTTTCGTTAAATGTGTTTTCGTTTTGTCTAATCATAATTTAAATGATTTAATTTCCCTTATTTGATGGCTCAAACTTGACAAAACTTTAAAATTATGCGCATGGCAGAAGTTGTCGAACTAGAATCGGAAGTGTCGGTGGTGATCGTCGGTTTATGTTGTAACCAGTGATCAGACCTCTCATGGGCCATAATATTATTTATGTTGATAGTTAATACATAGACAATAAGCATTTTTAGTATCCATTATTTTGGCAAAACGTAAAATCCCTTTTTTGAGACATGTGAATCGTGAGATGTCTTTTTTATGCGTCGCGAAACGTGATTCACACCCTCCCACGCTCTTTAATAAATCTATCTATCTATCTATCTATAGTCCTTGTCAAAAACGCACAACAGGAAAGCACTCATTACAGCATGTTCGTTGTTTATTTTAGATTTTGTTGACTTTTGTCCTATGGGTTGGGTTCGTTATAAACAATTCTGTTTCTCGATAAATGAAGAAACTCATCGTTGGTCTGAAGTTTCAGCTATATGTTCGCGTGAAAATGGCAAAATGGCGATGCCAAAATCTCAAGAAGTACTGGCATTTCTCGTTGACAAACTTAGCTCCAAAAAGGAGTACACGAAGCCGTATTTTGTTGGATTGCGGAAGAGAGACGAGAAATGGGAATGGATTGATGATACGCCTTTAAGTCAAGCCTTATCTGGTCAAGTAGACAATGAATTTCATAGTTGCGCTGTAATACAAGAAGGATCATTGCGAAAAATGCCTTGTGACTTTGAAGCGGGATACATTTGTGAATTGAAAAGAGGTAGGGATTATCAACTATAATTTGCAAGAGGTTTGTTTATAGCTGATTGAAAACGTTCTTTTCAAAATAAACTCTTATAGAAAGCACGGCGGGGCAATCCGTAAATGCTCCATTTAACGCCGTGGCGCTTATTGCATTATTTTGATTCCTGAGAAGACGTTTAGCTGAGAGCGAGGTTCATCAAGACCGGCGCTTTGCAAAAAAGTCTATAAAACGTTTGTATCAAAGTTGTTCGTTTGGACGAGAACTTGACGGATTGAAAATTTTTCGGTGAAACGCGTCTTATTTTTGTCTTGTGCGTAATCGATCATTTACGGTAAAAACAAAAAGCAGGAGACCAGGAGTTGGTTTAACGCAGTTTAGAAATTGTGCATGCGTTACGTTCTACCATGCGTTCTACTGTCAGCACTGTCAAACACTTTTTAAAATCTCGAATTGTATCTAATGGAATTCCATTACATGAATTCTCTATGAAACTGGATCTTAATTGAAAACTTCGTACTTGTACGTCGCAAAGTAGAAGCTTTGGGTACCTCTTGAAAAATGTTCCCAACTGAAACGATTGTTACAAAATAATTATCCATTGGCGTAAGACATATTTCGCTGTAGCTGTCAACTTCACGTATTACTACCTGATAAATTTGAGTGAGAATTAACTACTTTACTTTAACTTTACTTTCCCAGTAAAATTAACAATTAATATCACAATAAAAGTGTGTTAAACCTTGGATATTTTCACCTTTTCTGAGTACTATAGTTTTATTGTTGTTTAATTGACAATTGTCATTAAAATGATGTTGTAGTTCTCAACGTATTTCCGAGTCGCCATATGTACTATACGATACAGTTATTTAACCCAAACCCTTTATTTTCACTATAAAACAGCAATAAAACTATAGAGCGATAAAAACATGTGCTTTCGTTTCTGAATTTTTACGATGATAAAAAAAACACTATCTGCGCATGACCGTAATTGTTCGCCGTCGTAAATATCGACAAAACTGCGTAAGCGACGCAAAATTTAACTGTTCACAACACCATATTTGTTTATAAAGTGACATTTTCCTTGCAGCTAAGACCTTGTTTAGGAGCCGATTACATGGAGAGTTTTCAGCCCAGTTAACGGCGCTGAAAACTCGGCCTGGTCTATCTATGAAACAATAATAAAAACGATCGTGCGATTACATGACGAAATGTTCAGCGCAGGCTGAAATTCAGCCCGTGCTCAAATTTCAGCGCGGCTTGCGCCAACCGGGCTGAAATTTCTGCTCGGGCTTTAGGTAGCATTTTAAAACTGACTTATTCGTTTAAATACAGCTAGACGTTACCCAATTTCTCGAAAAATTAAGTTTTCTATATATGAAGTGCGACAAATGAAATTGAATACACCTCTTCGACGAACCAGTCCGTGTGGACTGGAGATGAGTTTGGGGGTGAAAATTATAGATACACAACCTGTCTAGGTACTTTTTTCTTGGTGCAAATTGTTTTCGTTGTATGTTTTTGACTTCATATTTACGCTTAGCAAAAATATTTTAGCGATAAAAGGATTCTGTACAAGTTTTGTATTAATAATTTTCACCCCAAACTCATTCCCAGACTTCATGGACCAATTTGTCGAATTGGTGTATTCCACAGGAAGGCCCAATTCCCAGTAACCATAATTTCTTATTATTTACAAGCAGAAGTAGAGATTCTTATTGTAATGTATCAAATTATCCCATAGGAATTGAAGCATATCGCGTGTTAACAATTGGTGATAGTCTAACCAATGGGTACTATAATGGTGGGCAAGGTTTCCATCCCTATGGCCAAAAACTCGAAAGGCTATTAAATAAGGATGATCACAGATGCTTTGTACTTGAAATATCTGGAAGAGATGGCGAGAAATCGGACCATATGCTAAAGAGGCTCACGTCTTATCTTAATACAAGTAAGCAAAAACCTTTACAATTCATTTTACCATTCATGGGTGTAACCGGCTAATATTTTTAAGAGTGTCTGTCAATAATTTGCCGACAGCCGCAATGGCTTTTTGTTTGTTATTAATAATCACACGTACTTTCCGATCATGTGACATGTTTACATACACAAGTAATTTATAGTATATTAACCAATGACATATATACACATCTGGACTGCTTGCTCCTATGCTTTTTGACTTGAGGCTTGCGTGGTAAATTGAAAGTCACGAAGGCTGACGAATATGAGAGTATAGCGACATCGCTGGCTCTTTAATAAAGTAAGCAATATTGGTCAGCAGCCGACTTCAAAAGTAAACACTCTCATAATTTCGGCCATCTTGGACCACGATTTTGACGCCAAGCAAGCAGTCCAGATGTATGTGTCAGTGATATTAACCAATGCCTGGCTGTGAAGAGACTAATGCCGGTAGTAATTCCATGTCCAGAAAAGCGGAATACTTCATGTACGCCTGACCCTCCTGCTAACCCAACTCCTAACCGAGAATCTCGCGTCTTCTGGACATGGAATTGACCACACTGAAAAAGATGGCGGATGTACATTTTACCAGAATCTTTGCGGTCAGAAATCGTTTAAAGAGGCGAATTGACGTCTTATAAAAGTCACACATTAGGCAGGAGATTATTTCCTTCGTTCTTTTGAAATTTCAAATCATTAGGTGTTTTCTTGACATATCTTTTTAGCGATTTATACTTCATGCACAAAATGCATTCTGGTAAAATGTACATGCCGCCATCTTTTTCGTTATGGTCAATTGTTGCCCTAATGCCCGACTGGTCTTGTTTGCCCAACAATTTAGGGGAGGCTGCTGCCCCACCTTCGCCCTCCCGGGTATGCCTATGTTTAGGTTATCAAAACACCCATCATTTAATTTGCAATCAAGTACATCTTCACAAAAATCGTGAACACCAATTTCACGTAAAAAATAGCTCAAAAAGGTATAAACATTGTCATCGAAAAATGCTTTTGTACTTTGAAAGATTTGTTGCTCATGTTTAATCTACGAACTTTTGCACTGAATATTACGCCCGGTGCGCTGACGAAATTCGAATTCGAATGAATTAACAAAAGGCTGAGTGCAATGATGCATAAAAAAGTATTGAGAATGTGCATGTATTAAAATCTAGTGAAGAAAATCTTCTTGTAGACTGTGCAATTATCTGCCCTTGGTGATTTCAACGAAAATCATAAATTTCTAACGGAGAAAAACTTTGTGAAAATGATAAAATTCAAATTAGTCCTACGGAAGAACCAACAGAGTGTAAGCGACTTGGAATTCTAACAATTGATTGTCACTGGTGATCTCAACAGTTTTCCGGGGGTTTTTTTGTACACCCTGTTTATAGTTTTCATGTTACGTCATCGCCGTCATGCCGGATGAATTTGACAAAGGATTTTCCTTGTTCGGAATTCAATTTTCATTCAACATGGCAAAAATCTCTTTGTTCTTTGAATATAAGGCCCCG
>JAODVM010124083.1:0-15565 GCA_025400095.1 Phenganax marumi | reverse complement strand
GTTTTAAAACGTGTATTTTGTATGGTTCGCTGCTGGAGAAGGGCCCAGCGTCAGTCGGGGCCTGAAGGACCAGAACAAGAACAATCTAATAAAAATGTGTTGGGAGGACCCTACAAGAAATTTTAAACTGGCCAACATTCAGAAATGCACTTAGTAACCTTCAATTTACATGAGTAAGGAACAATGAAATTGCCCCTCAATATGGTAAGTTGTTCCCTATTTTGGTACTTCTATCTGCCTGACTATTTTGTATGAACAGAAATACATTTTGTTGTGTTTCCCTGTAATTTGCACCCTATTTTTGATATTGCTTCCATGAGCAGGGCAGCAATGCATATGGTGCATCTCAGATTTATCTAAACACTTAAGTTCAATTATAAGCCCACTTGTATTTCCTGAAACATGATTGATTAATTTTGCCAATATGTGCGTTTTGGTCTTTGGATTTAGTAGTTCCAAGATGAACCAGATTTATCTCAAATTTGCACCATCTTTTTCTCATGAGAATCTCGTCAGATAAGCAGACCACCTAGACTGCCTCTTTTACTCTTGCATTATTTTCAGTACAACGTGATATTTTATGTGTGGTTGTAAAACATGCCAGCGGTGACAGATTTATATTCTGGTGCAACCTAATGCTGAATTATTGAAAGATTGGTTGCAAAATATTTTGTCTTTAAGACCACTAAAATACAATGTACTAAAGGTGTATCACCTTCGAATACTTTCTGTTCCTTATATTACCTACTGGAAATATCATGGTTGGCAAATCTTAAACTTTAGTAAATGTGCATCTGTAAAAAATAATTTGCAAAAAATCCTGCGACAAATCTTTGCAGCACTTATAAAGAATTTGCTTTTTCTCAAGGAGTTTCAGAATATCACCTTGTACAAGCTCCTTTTGTGGATTAAGATGTATGAAAGAAATACCTTCCAGTTGAATGATGTATTCATGAAAGGCCTTTTTTGGTGCTTGCTGGAGTCCACTTAAGGCACTTTGTGCTCAGTCATAAGCCTTGTAGTAACAGAACAGCTTCCTGTTGTCATCGTTGTTTATCGAAACTTTTTGCTAGGGTATTCCTGATTATGCCACCATAATTTTCAGCATATTTTGGCTTAAGAAGCATATTTTTGGCCTTTTTCCTAAAAAAAGAATGGCTAGCATAATTTTGGATTTTTCCTTACTTTCATCTGCAGACTGCATTTTGCTTGTTAAAGCAAAACATTAAACATTGCATGTTTTTAGTGTTTATGATATTTGTGCAGTTTTAATGACTTTTAGTCATAGAATCCTCTATATTACCTCACAATATTACCTCAGGAAATCCGTTCCCACTGCCGTATGTGTATTATAAATCTGAAAGTGGAAACACTGTTTGATTAAAGAATCCAAGATGGCGTCACAAAACAACTTACAGAACACACAAGGAAGCACCACGAGTAGCGAAGTTAGAAATAGGCCAACTCCTGCTAAAATTTCTCGAGAGCGGTCCTTAGAATCCACTGGTGGCAAATATAAATTGAAGGGCAAAAGTAATACCACAAAAGTTGCCTTTAAAGTGTAAAAAAGTAAACATTTAAAGTGTATTATTTTTAGCTATCTTTAGCATTTGAAGTATAATATACTTGTATTCTTTTGCTACCTATATTGAAAGCCACGTTATGCCTTATTTTGTTTGCGTTTCTTCTAAAACAGCCCAAGCATTTTTTAAAACCAAAGGGGCATAATTTGAAAATGAGCGTAACTTGAGCATAATTTTGAGGAAAAAACAGCATTGCTAGGAGCATAATATGCCAGTTTTACGAGCAAAATCGGGAATACTCTACTTTTTGCAGCATACACTAAGTATATAATACAATATTACACATACTATATCTACATATAATATATAAAACAAACTTAATTATATTTACAAGTTAAAAAATTTAGAAATCTATCAGTATTTACCAAATTTAAACAATTCAGTTCCTGTGCCTGGCGTAAATTATATTTGTGATCTATATGGCTGCTATTTTTACTAAAGTGTACTTTGTAGCGTCATGGAATGTGTATTGTCAATACCCTCCTAAGGGTATTGTTATGTGTGTTTAGAATGTATATAAGGTAGTTCAGTGGATACAGGCTTCATTCAACGGCATCTCGTGAACGAAGAAGAACAAACTTGAATTTTGTGTGGACTGTAAGTGAAGTGTAATCTATATGTGGCAATTTGTAATTTGAGATCACATATCTCAATAAGATGCCCGATTCCTAACCTTTGTTCTGTTTGTATTAATGTAGTTTAGCTACAAAGTATTTTATTACTTAGATGCCAGAATAGAAAGAGTCCAAAAGCAAGTTTTGAAAATAATTGACCCAGGTTCACCATATGACGAGTCGTTGTGCAGAACAGGCCTCCAAACACTGGCTGAGAGACGGGATGGTATTTGTAAAAAATTTGCCAGAGATAATAAACAGGCGCTGCATACTGAAGAATAGGTCTAATTAAGCTAGAATATACTTTTATTAATTTTTGGCGCCCGATCATTGCTTTCCGCAATATACGCAAGACATAGAGAGATTTATTCGCTTTCTTAGTAATGTAGTCACAGTGTGCATTCTAAGTTAGATCATTGCTTAAATAAACGCCAAGTAACTTATCCGACGTTACTCTTTCTATTACCTTAGCACCAATTTGTAACTCTCAAGTGGCAATCTATAATGAAGAAAATCATTACCATCTCCTTGCATTTCTTCGGGTTAAGATGCATACTTCTTGTATTAGCAAATTCACAAATTTGATTAACCAGCATAGGAGTAATTCTGCATGAACATCTTGGGATTACTTCGATAGTTGTTAGATCATCCACAAATTTAGTTTTGAGATTTCAATCATGAAGTAGACTGTTCACCAGTATAGCAAATAGAATAGGGCCTAGCTTAGTGCCCTGAGGTATCCCACCGTTAGGATATTTAAGTGAAGATTCCTTATCACGGAGACAAACGCATTGCTTCCTCCCTGTCAGAAAGGCTCAAATCCATCTTATTATCAGAGGGCGAACCTGCAGTTTCTCTAACTCAGCAATTAAGAAACTATGGTCGATGAGGTCAAATCCTACATAAGTATTCGTTTGAGAGGACACCATGTATATATTTATTATTGCAAAGCTTTCGGTCCGTTAGCCTGCACCTTCATCAGTGCAACTGAGGGTCTGGGCTAATGGACTGAAAGCTTTGCAATAATAAATATATACATGGTGTACCCTCAAACTAATACTGATATTGTTGTTTTCGCCATGCAAAACTACAAGAATCTTATTAAAGGTCAAATCCCTTACTAAAGTCAGCAAAAAAAAGCCCTAACCGAATAACCACCTCTATCGAGGGACCTTAGGACATTGTGAAGTAGAAGTGCTATTGCTTGTGTTGTGGGTCGACCCTTCATCACAAACTGGTATTGATCAATTTGGTGACTGATGTTGTTTAGCAGTAATTCCAACATGAAGCCTTCCATTACTTTGGCTGTCTGTGGAGTCAATGCTATAGGGCAGAGATATTCTTTAATCGATTTTGGATGCATACGTTTTGGTATTGGGCAGACAGTTGAAGTCTTTAATAGTTCGGGAATCTTTCCCTCTATCATGGTGGACTTGTAAATGTCTGATATCGCTGGGGACAGTTCAAATGCAAAATCACAGATTACCCTGTTTGGGATTTCATCAGGACCAGATGATTTGAGGAATTAACTTTTTCCAATGCACGGTACGCTTTGTACGAATCAAGAAACAAATCATCATCAGCTGGAAATTGAAATTGGGTCTTTGGATCATCATTAAGCAGTTGGAATTCTGTTAATAAGTTGGCAAACTAGAGACCTCAAGGACAGGGCAAAGTTTCTGAGATCTTTACAACTGTTTGCCCGCTACACTCTGCCAAGTCGCCGCTTTAAAGTATTACTCGTGCAAGATAGCTGTGTGTGAGCCTATTCCAGTTGTGTACTTATACAGCACTACAGTACAATACACTACACACAGAATTTCGATGGCGTCACGCGATCTATAAATGTAAGTTGTATACTTCCGAGTAGTATTTGAATGTACAGGCTTGCAGTTGTAGCAATATATCAGGACAGCAAGAAATGCGAAGAATCTACTCTCCTGAATGGCAAGACTCCACAACTTTATATTCCATCACTATGAAAAACTCAGAATCACATAGCAGCACTATTCTACCACTGACAAGTAAATGTAAACTTTCTGACGATTGTTTATAGTCTTCGTTACAAAGCAAGTCTCTCAGTACCTCCGCAAAAATTCATCACCGACTATCTTGACTTTGGTTGCAACTTTCCACTCCACTGACTCAAATGTACAGCCAATATGTGATTTGGGACAACTAATGTAAGATTACATTGCCACATTGTCCGGAGTTTTAATACTAAAAAACTTAGTTACGTTTTGTTCGGTGTATCGTTCCGGCATTTGTTGCCTGCTTTATGTACAAAATAGTATTTAAGATGGCGAAAAATGCCAAGGATTTGCAACTTTCAATGGCGCGTTTGGCCGTAAGATGCGTCGTTTACCAGATGACCATGTTTGTTTATGAGAATAATGAGTTCATAGTTCAATGCTACATACAGAATACAAGTACAACTCATTGCTGATTGCCGTGAATTTTTGTTCTATTAAGTTGCAATTCCTTTGATACAGCAAAATCTCATGGCTTATTTTTAGTTTTATAGTTTAAGACAGCAGCTTAGCAAGTGTATAGCTGTGGAAATAAAGTTTTGATCACAGGTTTTATGTCACACTCCTGCGACTTCTGCCATTAGTGCAGGCAAAAAATTTAATAGTTTCAACGCGAAGCACGTGTTTGATGGCAATTTCCGCGAAAACGGGGGTGCGTGCGCGCGAATTTGTTTAACATTTTAGTAGAAATATGCACGAGAAATACCTGCAAACACCCCCCGGAACGTTTACACTATGACTGACTGACTGTATGACTGACTGTATAACTGACTGACTGTATGACAGACTGACTGTATGACTGACTCATCTGAATTTTCGCCACTCATCACAATGTTGCAAAGTTTCAAAGAAACGTTTTCAAAACTTTGCACTAAAAAGCTGTTAATGTTCTCAACCAAGTCAGTTATTGTACCAACAGACTCATCCAGTAGCTGCTCACATCATTCTGTTTCACCAATGGTAGATCCAAGCTTTTTAACTTCTTTCCACCATTTTGATATATCACAGTCTTTTATATTGTGAACTCATTTGTGGTAATATGATTGTTTGCAGGATTCTACCTCATCTTGTACTTTGTTGCGCCAAAATTTGAAGGAAGGGGAGGACTTCCCATATCTAGCAAGAGATGTTTGTCTTTTAGATATAAATCGTTTTAGCTTGTCCGATACCATGATATATCACAAGCATGAGTCTTTCATTTGTTTTACACGAAGTATGTATTAATAGCCCACATCATGTCTGTAAAAAACGTTAAATTTATTTTGAGAACCAGCTTCGCTAAAAACGTTACTCCAAGATTTATTGCAAATCTATCTGCCAAATGCCTGCATATTACTCTCTTTCATTTCTCTCCTATAGAGGGAAGCCTTACATTCCTTATTCTTAGAAGACATGATTCCTGGGTTAATGAGCACCATATAATGGTCACTACTACCAATGTTTGGGAGTTGAATTGGCTTATTAAAGAATGCAGGTTTGTTTACGAGACACCAGTCCAGAGTATTACTACCTCTCATTGGTACTTTAACCAGTTGCATCAGACCACAGATCCTTCTAAGGGCAGACAGGGATATGTTAGTACTGCATGGGTTAAAATCGCCAGTTAGGATTATCTATGTGTCAGGATACTTATTAAGAAAGATCAATATTTGAGTTTATGTGGTCAATCAATATGTCGCTGTCCTCTGCCTTAGCTGATGGGGAGGTGATAATTACGCTAAATAGGATGGTAGAGGTATGGCGTGGAAGACGATACGGTTTAAGTTGAATCTACAGCGACTCAAGGTCAGGCGACTCTAAACTATTCAGTCTCTCTGCTGGAAGAGATTGATGAATATAGGCACAAATTCCACCACCGGTCGTTTTGCTGCAGTTAAATCTATCTTTCCTCATCAGGATGAAAGTGGTGATATTAACTGGGCTATCAGGTATTGCATCATTTAACCAAGTTTCCATGATTGATATTGCGTGGGCACTATTGAGATGAGAAACAGTATCGAGTTTGTCCACTTTGGCAGTAAGGATCTCACATTTGCCATTTGGACTGAAGGAAATGTATTACATAGCAGGTTTGCTGTTAAATTGGGGGTCTTGTCAGTATGGAAATCAGTCAGTGGCGGACACTAGGGGGAGCCAGGGGGGGCTTGAGCCCCCCCAATAATTTCGTGCGAATGTACTAAATAAGAAAAATTGCAGCCGTATCACACAGTTACCATATTAAGTTTTCACTGATGAAACATAAGCTGAAAAGTAGGCAATATATCAAGTTACAAAATAGTATAGTAATATATGTTCCATAATTACGTGTCAAAGTAACAACGTTTGCAATTCATACAATATATTTGACTTTTTTGTTCCGTGTAGGAGTGCCTACTGGTAAGTCTAAGAGAGAAAACCGCAGCGTCAATAGCAATTCAATAAATCAGAATTAAGAGTAAACATAAACAGCCAGACAAACGAGTCAGTATGTCAGTATATATCAATTGATTATTTCAATGTTACTGAAACGGCACAACTCGGGATTTTTTATTTACCCAACGATCAAGTACTTTGTCTAAGCTAAGTGATTTCAGTACATCCTTGTTCATTGACAGTAGCATAAAATCACTAGCCAAAGAATAGTCGAGGCTGTTACAAGCCCAGCTTAATATGCGGTTCATGGCACTAAAGCTTCTTTCAACAGTCGCAGTACCGACTGGTAGGGTCTTCGATACCTTGATCAGCTTAAATAAATTCGGGTACAAATGAGGATCTACGTTCTTCCCGGCATCAATTAAAATCTTTGCTCGTTGACATTCTGTCTTCAGCAAACCAGTATCAATCTGGAGACAATTTTCATACCTCTCTGTTAATGGTGCCAGGGTAGTGTAATCGAGATATTTTGATTTTGATGCATCCAAAGCCTCTATCGCATTCAGGACTTTGATGTTATTTTCGGAGAAACGTTGTTCCAGCTCTTGAAGCAGAAGGGGAATGGAAGTTGTCTTCAAGGATTCACATAATTCATCAGGTGTCATTGCATCGTTCCTGCCACTGCTAAGCAGATCTTCATAATCAAGCGTTATACCAACTGTTGAACATATTGCAGTTGCGGTTTTTGCCACATCATAAATTTTGATCTGGACTAGAATCTTCCTTACTGCCACCATTTCGCTGCCAACTGTAATCCAATTGATACTCATTTCTTGAAAGAACTTGCTCAAACCATCAAGGATGGACAAAAATTTGTGAATAAAACAAAGGCATACTATAAATTTCCCTGAGAGCATTCTGTGGTAAAGACCCGTCAGTGAGTCAGCTTGGCTAGAATTGGTGGAGCTGATCTTTTGAAGACTCGCTAGAATAGCTTGAAATCTTCTCACCATTGTGTTTACACCTTCAAACTTGCAAGCCCATCTTACTTCAGTAAGTGATGAGGCTGCCATTATGTGCTCTTTGGGATGAATATCTCTTTGCGTTGCTTCTAATATTTCTCTATGGCTAGCCAAATTGAATATCGCGTGCAATAACTTGTAAATCTTTATAACGTTACTAGCTGTTTTGACTGATTGAAAATATTTGGCCACGATTAAATTCAAGCGATGCGCAGCACAGTGGACAAAAATTAACCAAGGATAAATTCTCTTCAGCTTTGTGGCAACACCTTCATAGCATCCACTCATAACAGATGCCCCATCAGCTCCAAGTGCAAGAAGAGTCGACGAGGAAACAAATTGTTCACTCGTTGGCAGAACCTCTTCTTTCACGATTGTATTGGCATCAGTTTCCTTGAGTCTGGTGAGCTCGTAAAATCGTTCTTGGACTTCTCCTTTATCATTAACGTACCTAAAACACGTGGACAGTTCTTCATGCCCGGCATTGTCTTTACATTCGTCAATCAGCATTGAATGCATTCCAGCTCTTTTGATCTGATCTTTTATTTGATGCCTCACTTCAGTCGCCATTGCTTGCACTAATTCCATCGAGGAACGCTTTGAAATGTAATTGTAGGATTTGTACTGCTTTTTCATTTTGTCATGAAGGTCCTTGAATGTTGGGTTAGTGGATAACATAACTTTGATAAATTCCTTCCACTTACCAGCACTAGGTCACTCATCCGTTTCATCATGCCCTCTATAAGCCAGCTCTTCTACACAAATGTAACGATGATATTGCAACAATGATCAAGAAAAGTACATAGAGAATGTCCTACTTCAGTTCAACATGAGCGACTGTAAACGAGTTACAACTCCAGAAGAAGTCAATCTCAAGTTAGTCAAGAATGGCAAAGAGCAGCAATTAGTTGATAAGACGTTGTACGAAGTCTTGTTGGATGTCTTTTGTACATTGGAAAACAAACACTACCTGACATTCTTAACATTGTGAATCTACTGTCAAGATTCTTTGAGGCACCCAGTAGCTTACAGTGGAAAACAGCAAAACGTGTTTTTAAGATACCTCAAGGGAACAATCGATCTACAACTGACTTTCGTTAAGAACTCCAGCTTGAAGCTCACCAGCGATGCTGATGCTGACTGGAGCGGTGATCTCGATGATTGAAAGTCCACAACCAGTTACTATTTCAAATTCGCAGGAAATGGCACAGCTATAAGTTGGGAAGTAACGAAGAAAGTGACAGTTGCCTTATCTTCTACAGAAGCGTAATATCAAGCTATGGCTGCAGCAGTTCAAGAAGCAATTTATCTTAGAGCTTTAATGAAAGATTTTGGTTATTCTTTGAAAGAGCTTACTAGCATAGAAGAAGATAATCAATCTTTCTTAACGATATTGGAGACATGCTGGTTCCACTTTAAATTGTTCCTAATTGTTAAGCCCAGGATTTTGGCATGAGCAGTAATTTCTAAATTGCAACTGTTGATACGGATGTTTGAGAAATCAAGTTCATCCTTTCCAAAATGAATTCTCAATTCTTTACATTTAGTGGAGTTGAGTTGCAGATGGTTGTCCATTGACCATTCTTGTATATAATTCACTCTTTCTTGGATAGTGGATTGAGTGTGTCGATTAACTACTTCAGAGATCGTTGTGTCGTCAATATATTTCCAGTAGTCAGTGGTATATGGTCTAAGATCATTAATCATTAAGATAAACAACCAAGGTCTGAGTTTGGTTCCTTGGGGAACTCCTGACGGGACCCCATGCCACTCTGAGAAACACTCTCATGACAGTTTTACCCTTTGCTCTCTATTCGTCAGAAAGTTAATAATCCATCTCTTTACTGGGAGTGGAATATGAAGTTGGAATACTTTTGTGCAAGGATTTGGTGATCAATAAGATCAAATGCTTTTTGATAATCAAGGAGAACTACCCGAACTGTGTCCCCTGTATCGTCTGTGGCCTTACTCTATTCATGAACCATGTTGATAAGTGCTAGAGTGGCTGAAGACCGAGGGATTCCTCCGAATTGTTGTGGATCAATAATGCTCAAAATAGCTGGCGCAATATAATTTTTGACCACAAAGTCTTCGGCAAGTTTGGATAAGGTGGATGTTAATGATATTGGCCTGAGATGTTTGGTTATCTCAGTAACTTGTTTCTCTTTAGGGATAGGGGTGATATATGCTCGCTTTCAGGCTACTGGGAGTTTTTGCTCGTTCTATGAAGTATTTAGTAAGCTTGACACCGGCGAAGACAATATATCTGCGTACTCTTTCAAAATCCAGTTCGCTATACCATCTGGCCCAGGGCCTTTGCCGCAGTTCAATGATTTTAATTTCCTGTATAGTGATTCTGGCATGGTCATCGTCATATCAGCATGTGAAATATCATCCACGGTATCTATTAATGTTTGTAGATCGAGGTCATTAAGGGGATTGTACTCCTTCATTGGATCCAAAAGGCTATTGTAAATCATATTTGCAATATCAGTTGGAGACATTTGATCAAGATTGTCAATTTGCATTTGTGACACCAAACTATCAGTACTTGAAGATGACGTCATTCCACATATACCTTTAACTGTTTTCCACCATTCTTTGGGCTTAGTTTGTTTGAGATGATTGACTTTACGAGCGTAATAGTTACCACAATATCTCTTCCTCATTCTGTTCGCTTTATTACGATAAAAGTTAAAGGCTGCAGTATTGCCAGTTGCAAAAGCTTTTTGGCATTTTTGAACCATACGCTGAAAATCCTTAGTGATCGATGGAGGATCATTATGATGGAGTTTGATCACTTGTTCTGGCATGATAAGATTTAGTCCAGTGGATATTACTTCAGTGAATACATTGTTTTTCCCTTCACGTGTATCATACATGTCCAAAATGCGCCAATCAATATCTGCCAAGCTCCATCTTTCGAGAGTTTCTCATATCTCTTTTATAAATGAGAAGGTCATTTTGGTTATATGATTTTTCGTGTGGGTGGATAGTAATGGTATTATGGTCGGACAATCCAACTGGTGGGTGACTCTCAATAGAGCTTGTGCAGTAAAAATTGTGCAGATTAGTTATAACAAGGTCGAGAATGGCAGTACCCCGGGTTTGTACGTTTACCAGCTGCTTAAATTTAAACTGGCGAAAAAAATACTTTATACTCAGATTGTTGAAATCACCTGCAATAACAATTCCACACCCTGGGGACCTCCCTTCTACTTTGTTAACTGATCTTGTTAGGTACTGTAACATGTCTTTATCGTTCGAACTTGGGGGATGGTAACACTTGCGATGACCAGGCAGTGAAAACCGCGGGGAAGGTGCCTAGGCCTTGCATAAACCCACAAAGCTTCAAAGTTGTCGTCCTCTAAGTCATTTAACTGGTTGAATTTGATGTTATTGGCCATATAGGGACAAACACTTCCATGCAGGCTCTCAATACGATCTCGTCTTAACATGTTATAATTAGGAATTGCAATTTGATTATCCTTGATTGTGTTCCTCTTCCACGTTTCAGTTAAAAATATTACATCTGGGCTTATCTGTGATGCAAGAAGTTGAATTTCGTCAATTTTGGGCATGAGGGAACTCACATTGGCGAGGACTATTCTTGGGACATTTTCACACTTTTTCATCTTTGGTGGTTTAAATAGCATCCTTGGTGAGGTGGGTATGTTGGAATTTCCATCAGAGGGCACAATCGTGGATAAGCTGACCATGGTGTCACAGGAGGGTTCGGGGGGACTTGCGTGTAGTAACTTTGGCGAGTAGTATGTGATTGATGCGTTCTGGGACAAAAATATGCAATGTCAGCAAAAAAGTAATACAAATATATACTTTAGCGCCACTTTGAATAATCAATTAGCTGAAAATTGTGTCCTAAGTTGGCACCTGCCGAAAAATTAGTAGAAGCTACTATTACAACTAATTTGCATAATAGAAATGGGAATCAGGTGATAAATTCAGCATATATAAGTAAAGAGAAAATTAATTCAAAGCAAAGCAAAAGCGATCAGAGATCGTGAAGCGCTAAAAAAGTCTCAAATTCTAAGTTACTAGAAAATCCAACCGCCAGCAGACCACCTGCAAGAAATTCAAATGAAGCTATATTAAAGAATGAAAGCAAAATTGCAAGAAGATAATGAAAGGTATAAGAAAGGACTTCAGAAGGAAGAAGAAGAAATTAAACAAAGCTCCCTTGAGGAAATAAAGTCAAGACTACAAGAAATAATAAATCAAGAAGATAACTGTGCAAAAACTAATTTGCATAGCGACCAAAGGCCGTGGAGCGCTAGGTCGGGGAATCGGGTGATTAGTTCTACGTATATAAGTAGAGAGAAAATGAACCAAAACAATAATAATAAAATGAGAGGAAACTTTAAAGTAAATATTGAAAAAGCATTGAGGAGACCAAATAGAACTGTTTCAAAAACATGGCACGAAGAAAAAGAGAAAAATTAAATTGCTTTTGACATCGATAAACCAAAACAAAATATAATAAGAGGAGCAGAAACATTAACTGGAAGACCTTTTGGACCCCCATCAAAAGACGAATTTTTCCTAAAACCTGAGACGGATAAAGAATTAAAACCTGGAGGAACAACTTCTCAATTTATTCCCCATACTTAGAGATATGGATAAAACAATGACAAGAGTTGGTCCAAATACTTCTGCTGAAAATGCCTTAAATAGACTTAAAATGACTCAAAGAAATACAAATAATATTGGACGTCCATTAGGTTCTACTCAACTAGCTATTCCATCAACATCAACATAAAAAATAATAGGACCTATTAGAGAAAAACCTATTCCAAAACCAAGAAGTAAATTAATAGAAGAAAAGCCAATTACAAAACCTATTCCAAAACCAAGTAAAAAGATACCTTCAAAGGTATTTAATGAACTTCAAAAATTAGATCTAAAAATATCAAAGTGGGGTCAGAAAAATATTCATAAATATCTAGACACCCTAGAAAGAAGTTTAAATAAAGAAGATTATGACAAAAATACTGTAGATAGTATTACGAATTATATCAATAGACACTTAGATAAATATAGAAGGAAACAAAAACAAGGACAAACGATAACACAAAAATTAAAACCATCAAGACGACCGGACAAGACCACCCCCTCCTCCACCACACATTCTAGATACTCCACTGAGACCAATAAATGTAGAACCATTAAAGCCAACACAATATATTAAACCTAAACCAAAGTCGATACCAAAACCTAGAACGTTTGTGAGAAGAAAATGAAATGAATGAATGAATGAATGAAATGAATGGTATAATTGGTTGGTGGATTATATCCCAGAGAAAGTAAAAACTAAAGTGACTGATAGTTATAATAAGATGAAAAAACAAGTGATGAAAGCATTTGAAAGTGAACGAAGTGAGCCAGAACCTAAGCCCATTCCAGAAGATGAGTCAACAGAACTAGAACCAGAAGTACAGAAGCAAGCCGAAGCATTAAAAGGACATATACATAGTTACACCATAGAAGGTGAACCTGGTTATGACCCCGAGACATGGCTTAGAACAAGAGTTAGAGACATCATTATTAAACATTTAAAAACACTCCGAAACAATGAAGTTGAACTAATATTAGTTTGTTCTATGGTGAAAAGAGATCCAACAACAGATGTAAGAATAGAACAAGACAGCAACCACTTTAGTTCCGGGTACCGTAGAATCTTACTTGGATCAAATGTAGAGAAAATTTATGATGGAATGGTAAAGAAGATACTAACTAGCTTTAACGAAAAACAAAAAGCAGGATCCGAATGGCAATTTGAGGAAATCATTAGACTAGACATCCATGTAGCAAAATATAAACCTCTCAAAGGGTCGTCTTATAGTCCTACCCCAAAGTAGCTTGCAGATAAGAAAGCTATTATAAATCCAAAAAATAATGATCAAGAGTGTTTTAAATGGGCTGTATCTGTTGCAGTGTTTACAAATGAAAAGCACAAACATCGGGAGAGAATAACAAAAGGACTTATAGAGAAGTCTAAAACATTAGATTGGTCAAACATAAGATTTCCTACACCGATAGAAGACATTAAAAAGTTTGAGAAAAATAACAACCTCAAAATAAGCTTATGCAGTTACAATGAAAAGGATGGAATCTTCCCAATGGCACAAATTCATGATTCCCCAGACATAAGACTACTACTATTAGAAGAGAGACATTATGTTGTGATTAACAGTATGTCCAGATTGGTTAGATCACAAGTGACTAAGAGGCATGATAAAATGTGTGCAACTATTGTTTGCAGTACTTTGGAAGAGAAGACCTACTACTAAGGGCCTGTTCATATGGGCCAAAGTTATCCCAGTTAGCGAGTAAACTTTTCGACCAGCCAAATAGTTTTGTTCTGTTCATATGGCAAAACGTTGTCCCGCTTACCGGGGAAAGTTTTCAGCTGTGGCGTTAAAAACAAGTTGAAAAGTTGCTGACTAAACAGAAAATAATCCTGGCAGGCGGGAAAATTGCGTTCATATAGGGAGAATTTTATCCCGCTAACAGATATCTCGCCTTTCAACAAGCGAGATCTCGGTAAGCGGGATAACTTTTCGTCTCATGTGAACATAATCTAATTTTTCGTACTATTTGTTAATAAGGTGAGATCTCGCTTGCAAACTTGCCGAAAAGTTTCCTCGCCAACCAGGATAACTTTGGCCCATATGAACAGGCCCTAAAACACCAAGACTTTTGTAAGCTCCATAACCCAAATAAAACAGTGTATCCAGAAGAAGGTTCCACTGTTAAGTTTGTAAACTATGACAGAACAACACAAGTACCGTTTGTGATTTAGGCAGACTTTGAATGCTTTACAGAACCAACAGATAAAAACCCAGGAAAAGGGACTACCAATACCAAAAACACAACCCAAGTGGGTTCTGTTATTGCATAAAATGCTTTGACAACTCTGTGTATAAACCAAAATTAGTTATACAAAGAAGACTCCAGAGGAGGACGTTACTAAGATGTTTGTTAACAAGTTGGAAAAAGAAGTTCACAAAATATATCAAAGGTTTAAATATGCAGATAAATTAATAATGATGAAGAAGGACAGGCAAGACTTTAAGAAAGCTACCCATTGTTATGTTCGTGAAAGAGAGTTTGAGCGAAGCGAAAACAATGAAGACAAAGTCAAAGATCACTGTCACCATACAGGAAAATACAGAGGAGCAGCTCATAGTAATTGTAATATAAAGATGAAAAAACCAAAGTTCATTCCAGTTATATTCTGCAATTTAGAAGGATATGATTCCCATTTATTCATCAAAGCACTGGCGGAAATGCCTGGAGAGCTCCATTGTATTCCAAAGAACGAGGAGAAGTATATAAGTTTCACAAAAGAGCTTGTCATGGGTCAATTTAAGAGCAAGAAAAATGGAAAGACATATCCAATCAAACGAAAACTGAGATTCATCGATTCCTTCAAGTTTATGGGGTCCAGTTTAGAATCCCTTGCAAGCAATTTACAACCTGCAGATTTCGACAACCTGAAACGACACTTTAAAGACGATGTATAACTATCGTCTAGAAAAGGAGTTTACCCTTGTGACTATATAGACAGTTTTGAAAAACTATTGGAAACGAAACTTCCACCTAAAGAAGCGTTCTATTCCAAGCTGAATGATGAACATATTACCGATGAGGACTACCTACATTCCCAAAAAGTTCGGAACACTTTCAAAATGAAAACGATGAAAGACTACCACAATCTCTACTTGAAAATGGACGTCTTACTCTTAGCAGTTGTGTTTGAACAATTCCAAAAAGTGTGTAAGAAAAATTACAATCTATATCCTGCATGGTATTATACTTCCCCAGTAGTACGTGATATATATATATATATATATATATATATATAGTAATAGTAATAGTAATAGCAATAATGAAGCTTACCGAGAGTTCACCACTACAGACTGTTTCATCCGTCAAGGAATCTT
>JAODVM010123972.1:0-15568 GCA_025400095.1 Phenganax marumi | reverse complement strand
AATTTACTATATATTTCAATTTGAATTTAAAGCGCTCCCGCGAAAAGCGCGCAGTGACGTCACGAGGCAATACCGCTTTGCGATCGCGGGTTCGCTCGGATGTACATCATGGCGGCCGCAGAATGCGCAAAATTTTGCACTTTTATCGCTCAATATCTACGCTTCTATTTTGTTTCGATTCGTAAGACTTGGCAGGAAGGGTAATTATCATACAATCTTTAATTTAAGCCTAATTTGTTCTGAAGTCTGACTTCCCCTTTAATGCATTTGCTTTTGCAGGAGCTGGGTTCTTGTTTAGTAAACTCAATCATTCCGATTATGAAGTAGAAATGAAGAGACATAATTTAGCTTTGGAAAATCTAGCTTTCGAAAAGGAAAAATGGATTGAGAAAGAGACTAAACAAAGAGACAAAATTGAAAAATATAGACAAGAATTATCAGACGCCAACGCACATATGAATATGACAAATAATGCTTTAAAACAGATTCAACAACTCAACTTAGACTGGGAGCGAGAACCTGTATTAGACGACTTTTATAAACCTTCCAGTGAAATGCAAGAATATCAACACATTGTTTCTGGAGCGCTTGGCCTTGTAGGAGGATGGCTATTAGGTAAAATAATTACTTTCTTGTAGTAAATAAATGAACAAACCTGTAAAGTTAATTCATATAAGATCAGGTTGGATTGAGTCTTTTTCATGTCTAGATGAAGCTGGTAGATTCTTTAATATAGACCCAAAAAGAATCAAGAAAGCTTTTGATCAAAACGTTGAATTGTATGTTCGCGGTGATGCTTATAGAGTTGAATTTCACTACAATGAAATATGATACATTCCTTAGGGTCATAGCAATAAGCAATTTTGAAAAATATTTTTCAAGTTGAGAAAATTTCTTGAATTTTTTTCAACTTGTGAAAAAATTTGCTAGTTTCTAGGGTCTTCAGGAATGTAAACAATGAAGCCGTTGTCGCTAGGGCTGTAATAGTATCTTATACTATGTAAACTCGTCATAATAGTAGCTTTTACTAACCTTTTTATTACTATGTTTTTTACTTTAGTTTTGAATAGTGATAAAATTTGTAAGCTAGGTACCTTAGGCATATCATACTTTTTGCGTATCATTGTTATATCGCGACCAAGGTTTCTCTTGGAATGTTTTCTTCCTACATACTTTATCATTTTTGATCTAATAAGTTTTATAATCACACTTTTTATTAAAAATAAGTTTAAACAGTCCTTGTAATTGTTTCCATAAAAGCTTATCAAGGAATTACTCATGGTAACGTAGTTGAGGCTATAAATATAAATCTTAACTTGGTCCTTTACGTTAATAATAAATTTAATTTTAATCCTAGCTTCCGGTAACTCTGACTCAATTTTTTCTTTTACTACTCTAATTATTATCCACTGAAGATAATAAGAAAAATCTCTATATTTTAATATATTATCTTCAATAAAACTAACATACTTATCCTCAAGTGATATAATAATATTATATAAATTCTCAAACAAGCAACACCTACTTTTTTTGGTGGGGATTCTCTGCTTGATAAAACCCTAGCTTACTCATCATCTTTTATTATATTTTGTCGTTTTTTTCAAAAAGTTTAAATTTTGAAATCTGTGCATTCGACGCGTTGCAATAGTAGCTACTAGTAATTTGTGTAGTAGTGTGGAAAAGGGGGTTCTAGCATATATGGATAACAGTCCTCAAGTTTACTTTTAACTTTGTGTAATAGTAGCTTACAGTAATTCATGTCTGGGACCTGAATTGTAATAGTAGCTTCTACTTCGCCGCCATTTTGAATATTTTCAGACGTTAATTAGTCTGTAGGAGCGATTTCAGTCGCGCGGCATGACGCAAAAGATCAGAGAGATGCCGACAATGACCCTGGTTACCACCCACCCAAATTTAAGTAAAATTACTATAAGCTACTTTTACACAAAGTTAAAAAAACTTGGGGGGTGGTTATCCAAATGAGCTAGAACCCCCTTTTTCACACTACCAAATTACATAAAAAAACTAAGTTTTGTAAAGATATTTACAAGAAATGGAGCTTGTTATAGATGATAGTGCTTCCTATCAGAAATGTATTTTTAAATCTGTTCGTTTTGCAACGTTGTGTCAGGAAGGGACGCTTTTTCCGGAGATTTACTTCATCTTTCACACTGTTTGGCTGTAGGCACTTATATAATTGCCCTTTCTGTTGCGCGACAATTTTGTCGAAAAGGGTGGCGCAAAGATCATCTCTACGTTGAGACAGGCTGAGAGTTCTAGAAGTTGCTAAGGCTTGTTCATAGGGTGTGTCGTACCCATGTATGATCCGCAAGGCTGTCTTTTGAACTCTTTTCATATTTGGGTTAAGGTATTCAGGTAAACTGTAGTGAAATACTTGACAACCGTATAATAGAACTGTTCTTATGCATGCTATGTAAAGGTTTGTCAGTTGCTTAACGGCAACATTCGCACGTTTAGTTTAACCAAAAAAGATAATCTCTTTCTGCTTTCCTGATTGAAATGTCCACGTGTAAGTTCCACTTAAGATCGTCTAGAATCGTTAATCCTAGAATCTTCATTGATTTAACAAGTTCGATTGGATTATCTCCAATGGTGATGGGGGTATAATGCCGCTTTGTACGAGTGAAAGAGATACACACAGTTCTTTGGATTTTTTTGGATGTAGCTGGAAGTTGTTTGTGTTTGACCATTGTTAGATCTCGTTCATTGGTATCTGTGCCATGCTTGATTCATCCCTTTTAATGACTTCAAAGAATGTGGAATCGTCGACGTACGTTAGCAGATCATCTGCTGAAGGCGCTTCAAGATCATTGATCATCACTACAAAAACCCATGGTCCAAGTTTTGTTCCTTGGGGACCTCTTGCTGGTACAATACCCCCATTCGGAGTATTCACTCTTTGTTTTCTATTTTTTGAAAATCTGTTATCCAATTTATGATGTAAGGATTGATATCATAACAATGAAGTTTGAAAATTAACAAGTTGTGGTCTATGAAATCAAAGGCTTTCTTGTAGTCTGGGCAAATACTGTGACATCTGCACCACTTCCGTCAGTCGCTTTAGACTAGCTATGCAGCATGGGAATTAAAGCGTGAGTGGTGGATGAATTTGGGACACATCGAAATTGATCTGCTTTGATATATTTTAGGATGGCTGGCTTGACGAATAATCGTACCACGAAACCTTCGGTTACTTTAGGCAACGCTGGAAGTAAGGAAATTGGCCTCAACTGTTTTGACATATCGTCAATTATTGGTTGCCTAGGTAGAGGAGTTATATTTGCTTCTTTCCATACAGTGGCAGTGCCTCTTCTTCGAAGGAAATTAATTACTTTTGTCACAGGACCACTTAATTCAATAGCGAACTCCATTGATATCCAGTTTGGGATATTATCTGGGCCGTTGCCTTTTACTGTACTAACCGCTTTCAATTTACGTGCTGCTTCAATAGGAGTGACCATTTGCAGTTCACTGTTTTCAGTATTTAGAGGAAAGCTATTGTCTATTTGCTGGAAAGAGCGGAGAGGTTCGACAAAGGCGTTATTAATGTCATTTGCTAACTGTCGTCTGTCAAATGGTGTAATGTTTTCGTTTGGCAGAAGTTGCGCTGCGATGCCTGATAGTTTGTGGGCCATACCAGAGGGTCGTACAGGGGGATCTTCGGCACGGTTCACGGGCTAAAAAAGTGACGCGTCGCAAGTCACGGATATTAAATATTTACTTTCACAAATCACAAAATTCGGCTATTATGCGTAACTAAAAGAATCTTTGATCCTGTTTTAAAATAGAAAAAGCAAAAAAGAATAAACATAACTACATATCCCGGTGACTATACGAAGCTTTACAAACGTCTGGGAAGGCTTACGAAGATAAACAGAAGACGCGAAGAATCAGCTTAGCTAGCCTATTAGGTCTCTTTTCAGAGTCGACGTATAGCATAAAAATAGAATTTATAAACCTTTGAAACATCGTCAAAGATTTAAAAGTCTAAAATAACTCAAAAGAAGCTGGGATATCACGAATAAGGTCCTTTAAGTTAAGCTCTTCACGGGTCACGTGAAACATATGCGTCACGGATCACGATTAATAATTTTTTAAAATCACGTTTCACGATAGATAAATTGATTTAATCACGCGTCACGAAAATACCCCAGTACGACCTTCTAATGACATACACTTACCTTCGTCCAAAGCGATCTTGTACGAGTTGAACCATGTCCTTCACTTCCTCCCGCATTTCTTCAACTGATTTGCGGTCGTCCATTTCACTGCTATTCAAGTCGGGTTGAATCGTAAGAACTTCGGGACTACAAGTACTTCGAATGTAGTCGTAGTATTTTCGTCTTCTCTTGTCGCTTAGTGACCGCTCCAGGGTGATGATCGTCTTCGCGCGTTGCATGATGGAGTTAGCAACGGCGTTTCCGTAAACTCTCGTGAAAGTATCGGAAAGCATCGCAATCAAGACATTGACGAGAACGATCGCCATGATTATAATGAAAGTTCCACACAAAAATCTAGCCATGTACTCATCCGACTCCTCCAACGCTTCGAAACCATAATCCATAACGACGACCATTGAAAACATGTTAAACAACATTTCGTCAAGATTGCTATATCCTTCAACATGACCACCAGTTGCATCTCCGCCAAAAGTTATCCAGAACGAAGCAGAGTAAGGGATAAAAATAAGCAAAAACAATAACGCCCATTTCAGGATATCGGACACAATATGACCAAATATAGCGACAAACGCACCAGGCCCCTCAAAAGGTCGCGCGGATTTCATGATACGTATCCAAAGAATAATGAGAAGTGCGCACGCAAACCGTGCAAACACACGGTATGCCAAGTCACTTTTGATATGCAGGAATGCGGCTTGAGACGAAATAGTGGCAAGGATCAATGTTAGCGCCACCCAGTCGTAGTAAAACCAGTAATCAGAGCTAGCCAAAATGGGAGGATTCTGTACAGATTTGATTTCTGCTTCAAGATATGTTTGTTCCTGAGGCCAACGTGGATGACAATATTGAAGGTCACGACTGAGATCTTCTACCCGCCATTGACGCCATTCTGCGTTACTATTGCGCACCTTTAGTGTTCCTGAAAAACACCGAAATACTCTACCATGATACAGAAGTGAAAGTAATAACGATTACATATTCCAATAGAAAGTAGCTACAGTAGAAAGAAAGTTTAGAGAAAAATTGATAAAGAGTAGAAAATTTAGCTCTACGCATGTGACACACGCAGATACACACCCTAGCTACTAACGCTGTGGTAGTCTGAGTATTTAGGGTATCTTCAACTCATCTACAGAACATTCTTACTAATCTACCTGTAATTTGTTGGACAATTTCATACACTGTTAACAGTGCAATGATCACTGCAATGATCCATCTCCATAATTTATCGGGCAATGGAAAGTATGCATCTTCATCAGTGGTTGGAATTGTGACCGCCATGATAGTCCACAACGTTGCATAAAGCAGATTTAAAAGTAGCGCTCCGATTCCGCCCAACTTTCCGAACACTCGCCACTTGACAGAGATCAAACGACGTATTACTGGATGCATGATAATGTCGAGACGGTTGTTTTCGACGGCGACTTCGAGAGGAGTGCGAGCAGGTGATGGCGTTTCGTTTAAACGCGCCCCTGTCACAAGATGACAGAATAAGATAATGGAAAGTTTATTTGTACCAAGATAGCATGAAGTGTTTTAATGCTAAGCTTAATTAATGTTTCAGACGCTATGATGAAACAGATTTATTTATGCCTATGAATTAAACTTATTGAACGGTTTAGTATACCGAATAGGTGCATGGAATATATCTTGTTTGGAGCCTTGCCTTATTGTAAATTTTTTTACCCTGAAACCTAACGTCGGATAGCTGTACTTGTCAAAGAAAGACTTCCTAAACGTTTGCCTGAACTGTTAAAAAGCAACACACCGCACTTGATGCACGGAGTTTTCCATGCATTGTCTTAAAGACTCGCCGGACTCTCTGAATGACGCCTGCACCAATTATACCTTTCGCTTCACCAATTCGCTTTTGGAATGGTGCCTGCATGGTACTGAGAACTGACACAAAAGATGGCTGCCAACAAAAGTGGGAAGGCGTATGTAATAGACTATACATTGGATAAGCTGCGGGAAAACATGGGTAACATATGCATCCTTTGTATTTTGTCATGAATGATGTAGCCTCTTAAATAATTGTCAGTATTTTGTAGGTATATGTTATTTAAATAATAAAAGTCTGCCTAATCTTGAACCAAAGGGTAATAGCAAGTTATTGGGAAGGCTGCAGTCCCCCCCCCCCACCTAGCATCTACGCCCCGTTTTGAAACGGAATATTTCAATCTGCTAACTTTGCCGCCATGTCCATCAGGCGTTGAGATTTGCATAAAGTTATTGCAAGATTACTCCACGATGAAAATTTCGAATTCCAAAGATATATTAACAGAATCAAGTTTCTGAAAATAATGGCTATAGGTTACCTTCAAGGTGCTCCAAGAAGAAGTATTCTCGTCTGCTGATGTGATCAACTGAATGAAGTTGTCCCAATGCGTCCATGGCGACCTGTGGTGCTTTCTCGATTAACAATGACAATGCAGAGTTTCCAGTATTGTCATATACCCCTGCAGGAGCTCCTTCGTCCAAAAGTAATTTGGCTGCCTTGGTGCGGTTCATTTCTGCGGCAAGCTGAAACATTATAACATAACATCTAGTCTCTTTAATTAAACTGACCCTATTACGTAGCATTTATTTGTATCAGCATAACATGTATTGCTTTGTTTAATAATGAATGTAAGGTAAAATTTACTTTTGGATGAATTAAGAATATTACTTATTAATTAGTGTGAACTATAGGCACGTGTATTGCAAGTACTCGGTTGCAAGAAAATATTCGTGCCTGACCCACTTTTAAACTACTACTTCCTGTTGTTTTGTAAGCTGTTCAGTATGCAGCACTTTCGTTAATGTTTGCAATGGCAGGCTATACTTTAAAAAAATTGGCGCCCGAGAGTGATCGGAGAAATTTTGAAATACGAAGTCTCTAAAGTGTCATCTTTTGGAGCAGTGGGTCATTTTTTGGGTAACCAGCTATTTTATATTCTTTAGGTCAACAATTTTTGGGACAAAACTTTATACACTTATGTATCAAAGCTGCTACCGTGAGCAACCGAGATAGCTAAAATCCCTCTTTGCTTGGCGACCGCGTGGAATACAATTTGACGACTGCACTATGAACTAGAGTATAACAAAAACGACAGGCAATAACCGTCGGTAACTACCTCTTCTTCAAAGCACTTAGTATAGCGGTTAACTGTTGCAAACCTGTAGTGGAGTCCTGTTCTTGCTATCTTTAGAAACAATATCTGCTTCATACGCTAGCAACATTTTCAGTGACTGACATGCGCCGTTCTTTGCGGCGAAATGTATTGGAGTCTGTTGTTCATTCGTGGTGGCAATGTTGATGTTCGCATTCTTAGAAATCAGAAATTCAACCATCTCAGCGTAGTCAACGGCTGCAGCAACGTGCAGAGGAGCTCGGCCAAAGTTATCCTGTATATCGATCCTAGCACCTGAAATGTCAATGTAATTTCAGGGTTTTTTTAAAAACAAAACAAAGCGTATAAAGAGACTAATAACATTTCATCCTTATTGCTTTCCCCAGCAAGTGGTAGTACACGTACTGTGGATGTCATTTGGAGTTTTGGATGCTTGTGGGTGCAAATTTTCTGTGCAAGCTACCATGATTGGTTTTATTCTATTCTTGTGTCCATGAGAGTCCATTAGCCTAGTTTACAATGAAGCTAGTGGTGGCGAGTTTTGAGTTTCGCAGTTTGATTGGTAACATATCGCCACCCTCAATAGAAAAGACTTTGGCAGCTTTGCCCAAGTTCAACACGAATCATTATTGTTTTCGTTTTCATTCGAGTGCTAAATACGGGTGCCTATTTATGTCTATTTAACAACATAAAATCAACTGTGGTGCTGGTGCTAGATATGAAATCTACGAAAAATGCGACATGCCTTGGGAAACCTACCATTTTCCAGGAGAAAATCAACAATGTCAGTATCCCAAGACCTTGCTACTTCATGTAGGATGGTTTGACCATTTTTATCGGGAGTATTCACATCTGCTCCGGAGTCTAGCAAGGACTTCACAAACTGATAATCAAATGTGTCGCCCATTTCATTCGAGGAGGCCAGAGTGGATAGATAATGAAGGAGGGCTGCATTGCGTACAACCTCATTCTGAGGCGAATTAGAAGCAAGAGTGCTATCCAGCTTGGCTTCCAACATGCCATGCAGTGGTTCGTTCGCTTTTGTTGCTCCACCTTTGGTGAAAATAATAGATTGAAGATTACGTACACTGGAAACATTGAACCAGTATTTGTAAGATACATGCGTTGCAACGTATCGCCTGATTTCCGTTATAGATTTATTGGGTGGCTGTTCTGTCGCTGATGATCAAGTTCGGAAGCTACTGCGTGAAACTATGACTACATGTTAATATCATTTATCCTTGGTATGTTTAAGCGATCTGAAACAAATTCGAGTACTTTGCCTTGCTTCAAGAATGTCAAAATGATTGTGTATGAAAATACTATCACGTACTACTATGAAAATACTATCACGTAAATACTATACGTACTATCAATCCGAGGACTAAATATATGACTCACCCGGAACATCTTTCATGAGCATTTCTTCAAAGGCTTTCACTTTACCCATCTTTGAACGTCGTCGACCTCCGCTGTTGTCCATTATTAGTTTGTTCTGTAGAGGAGAGGTTGTACTTATGCATTGGAACAATCGCTGCCAAACTTAGACTGATGAATGCTTGCATGTGTAATAGTATATACAGTGTGTTTCATAAAGAGAAACACACAGAATATACTGCTATACTTAGACGTCAGGGGCCGGTTTTTCGAAAGTTGGATAGCTGTATCCATTGCATAGTGAATTTTTCAACGTTCATAAAATTGGACAAGAATTGCTGAAACTTCCATTTGGTCAACGAATAAGTGTTAAAAAATCTGTTCGTATCAGTCGTTTTTCGAGTTATAACAATCAATGGAAAATTTTACGACGACTACTAGAAAAAATCACTGTTCAGTGGATAGCGCTATAACCACCTTTCGAACAACTGGCCCCAGATGTCCATGCAGTAGGGGCGACGGAGGTTGTGATTGTTGACATGGTTTTCCCATTATAAGACTTCTGATAGCTATGCTATTTGTGAATGCAGATGTAAATATAAGCCTGAACACGGCAGCGGTAATTTGGTCTGATGACCCGTTTGATAAAAAGTACTGTACATCTTGGAAAACTAAAAATATAAATAACATGTAGTATTGTAGAAATCTACGATGCACGGTTGTAATAATGTATAAATATACCATTAAGTTCTACCCGACATCTCGTCTTCAAACATGAAACGAGTACCAAGGTATACTAGCCGAAAAGCTGTAGTCAGTTCTATTATCAGTGGCATGGTTATGCGATCTTGCTGGACGTGTTTAGTAGTATAATGCACTATATACTTGGTCATATATATTGGTCAGATGGATAGAGCTGACCATTGGGACGGTTTATAGTGAAAGCAGTAGATTATGCAAGTTATGATCCAGGATTTTCATCTATGTTTTTAACACAACCAAGTTATAAAGCAAACATTCCAAACAACATTACAGCGTCCGTGTTGACATTCGATTTTTCATTGTCTCTGAACGCCGATTATAATAATGCTAACTATTTTGTTATAACTAGAAATGTCTCATTTTGCCGAGAATATTGTGAATCGTGTGTGGCTATCTTTCCTTTCTAACGGTGGGAAAAGAAGACAAAATGTACAATTGCACACTTGATTTCACCCAATAGAAAATTACTACATAAACAAATTTTTACTCAGGTAAATCTAATGAAACATACTTTGGTACAGCTTCGTAAGTCACTCTTGTTTGGAATTCAGCCTGAGTCTCTGTTTTATTCTATCAACTTCTTTAAACTGAAGTTCAAGTTAAGGCACTGTAAACCAGTTTATATTTCAAGATTCAAACGTCGTGATTATGTATGGCTAATTGCGTACTGGAAATTCATGAATAGATTATGAAGAACATTAAATCTGTCTTTGTTGTGGTGATATACGTGTTTCGTTTAACAAAGAAATCTGCATAATTTTTGAAGATCTGTGGTCATGTATCGAAAATATCAGGAAATCATGCATGCATGTCCATATAGTCAGTGTTTTTAAAGATTGGTGCAGGTACAGCGGTTATTCGACATTTTGTTTTGTCTTGTCAGCATCGACACTAGATTTGGAATTTTTCTAGTAAAGCGTTTAGATAATGTAGTCACACATTGAATGGCATTACGAGATGTGTTCGAATGATAATCAAATAGTACAGTATTTGTGTTGTGTCCTCAACTGATTTTCGGAGATCACGTTCAGGTGACATAAAGACGTCTCTTTTCCAACTTGGCGGACCGAAAACGCATTATTATTAACAAGAGCAAGCTCGCAACGGCAGAATGTTCATATTTCTTACTTTTTGGGTTGGACAAAACATATTTTAAGCCTTGAAAAGTAAAACATGAGTAAAGTGTTTCGTATCCGCCATTTTTGTCGTCTGTTTGTCCGATAAATAACACGTGACCTGCCAATTGCCATGACAAATCAGGACCGATCAGGACGTTGCCTTCAGAATTATGAAGAATTCGTTCTTAGCCTTCCTATTGTGTGGACGAAAAATGCAACAGACTCGATTCCTTGATTGTAGGGACATACTGGCTGGATCAAGGCTGTAGCGTTAATATAGTGTATTGAAAGCGTAATCAACCTCTACTGATGTAGGATGCATAAACGATACCGACGTTACACGTGACTGCATTAAAATACTATTTTGATCTTCATCGTCACCTACACGTATGCAGGCGTCAAAAGCTGACCGTCATTATCCTGTGCGTGTCAACAGGTTGTATTAACCACATATCAGTAGGTTGTGTGCGACGACTGCCTTGGATTAAAAAACTGAGAGATTTTAGCTGCATTATTTGATTTCTCAATTTCAAACAAGAATATCTTTCGTTAAATTTATCCAAAGGACATGATGCCGATAAAGGAACGTGACCGCTATCTCTTATCCGGAGAGCCTGGCCTGGGGAGGGCAAGATTTTTGAAGATAATGAATAGACAATTTTACTCACGTTCCTAATTGTTCAAGATGTAGCTTAGTGAAGCGCTCATCCTGTCATGGTAGTGAGATCAACTGCCGAGCTTACAACGACTGCTGTTAGCCAAACTTGCTAGCATAGTTGTGGCCACATATTGAGATTAGGCCACTTGGGGCCGGTTGTACAAAGCTGAGTTGGCTACCTCGGGTTACTGTAATACTTTAACCACAATTTGAAACTCGTTCAAGGAAAAGTTTTGAAAAGATTTTTGCTCAGAATCTTTCCCTTAATGAGTAGTTTAATCGCTCAATGTTTCAAAAAATAAATAGTGCTTCAAGACCGAGATATAAATGGTGGGTTAAATTTAAACCTAGGTTAACTGCTAACCCACATTTGAACAACCGGCCCTTGATAAACAACAATGTTTCGATCTTGCTTTCTTCGAAAGTTGGATAGTGCAATCCATTGGGTAGTGAATTTTTCAACGTTTATAAAACTGAACAACAAATGCCGAAAAATTCATTTTGGTCAATGATATAAATATTAGAGACTATAAGCTATCGATATCAGCCGTAATGTTATGTTTTAACGATCAATGGAAAATTTTACGAAGGATCACCATTCAGTTGACACGGCTATCCAGCTTTCGAGCAACCAGCCCCTGCTCTCTAAAGCAAACTTTTAAAATTTTTTTTATGCAGCAAATTATCTGGAATACAAAGTTTCTCCAGGAGATTTAATTAGGATATAAACTGCTTGGTTTATTTTTGATGGGATGCTTTGTTCAGTCGGCAGCCCGACCTTCGAAAAAGTTTAAAATATAGGTATTTTTGTCTTGCTTTGTCTTGTTAAACCCCCAGTTTATCCTACATTCTTTAGACGTCATAGTCGACCGACAAAACTTTTTATGACTTAAAAAAGCAAATTTGCACCTGTCACGTGCAATCCAATAGAACCGATTATCGAACAATACAAAAATCGGTCGGGAGCCTTGTTCATATTTCATATTTTAATTATAGCTGAGAATATTAATATGTTATAACTAGAACTGCAAGCTGGGTAAATTGCGCGCTCACTTCAGTAGTGTTTGAGTTTGCTGAGAGTAAGGATCGATAAGAGCCATGAACAACTCTACGGATGTTGTCCTTGTGGAAGATTGCATCACTGTTTTCAATAGAAAGGACAAAATGGTGGTAAGGTTTCCATCTCACTCGTACTTGATCAGTCAAGTATTACTAGTAGCCATCAACTGTCTCTTGATAGTACCAACCATTGTCCTCAATGCTGTGTCTGTGACAGCCATCATGAAATCAACTCGTCTGAAGAGCAAACCTTGCTATTTTCTTGTCGTAATGCAATCGTTAGTGGACTCGATTGTCGGTGCTGTTGGCATTCCACTACTTGTTTTCAACATAGTTTCACCAATGCTTGGGATTCGCAGCTGTTCTGCCAGCTTCATCGTCGTTCAAGCATTTTTCATCCCATCTGGGATATCTATTTTAACTTTGTCCGCTATGACGGTAGAAAGGTACATCGGTGTTTTACATCCATATGTTTACCAGACTCATGTCACTAAGAAACGAATTTTGATCTACGAATGCTGTGGAAGCTGCCTAATTGTTCTCGCTGTTGCTATATCTCTGTTTGTAAGACAAGTCATTACCGTGGTCGCTACTATTCTGTTAACTGTGTTTATTGTTTTAAATACAGTTGTCTACACAAGGATTTACTGTGTTGTTGCGAGAATTGCGCGCACGGATAGAGATCAAACGGTCAGTCTGTCAGAGCAAACCTTAAGTAAAAGACACCAACTTCTCGCCGAAATAAAACAAGCGAAATCATTCTTTCTGGTTTTTGTTTGCTTTATCATTTGTTTTCTCCCAATGGCAGTGGCCAGAGTCTTCAAATTGAGTCTTTTTGATACTTATGTATATCAGATGTGGTCGATGTCATTAATAATGCTCAACTCGAGCGTCAACTCACTTATATTTTTTTGGACGAAGAAATCGCTGAGGAGAGAAGCTATGCTGGTTCTAAGAAGACTTAGATTGTCTTTGATGCAATAAAATATTCACTATCATTCTGATTGCTGAACAAATTTCATTGGAGTTCATTCAATTTCGAGGACTTGTCAATACTTAGGCAAGATTTTGAATTGAGTCGTCAGAAAGTGTGTCAGGCGGTCAGAAAAAGAGAACGCCCGGTGCAGTTTCATTGAAATAGTTTTGTTGCTGTTTTCTGTAGATGTCTGACGTAGTTGCATGGCTCACTTATTTTCAAAGTTTTATAATTTTAAATAACACACCAACAAATAAACACATAACTATTTAAAATTATAAATTCTAAACAATTGTTCCTGCGATTGTTTTTTAAAATAAGTTGTTTTATACTTTAGACTTTTACGTGCGTTTAAGAGCAAATCAAAAACGCCCAACCAAAAAGCCGCCCTTTGTCTTAGTTACGCTTCCGTGAGTATCAATCTGAAGTTTTTGTTCTGAACGAGCGATGGGATACAACGGCACTATAGACTCTTGATAACTAATCAGTAGCGAACATCTGTCTCTGCCACACTTTGTGCTTGTATAGCTACGCTGCTGCTGCCCGCAATACTCTGCTTCGACATGCATATATAGGAAATCATTACTCAAGTAAAAACGCAATAAAACCTTACGCCCTGCAATGTTCAAGATATGTTGTAAATTGAATCACATAGTTTGTTTCATCTTTGACCTTACGATATCCAGCAATGCAAAGATTTGCTTGACCTATCCACAGTTGCTTGTATGTACTGTTTTTACTGCATGTTTGTTTTAAACGGCATATTTTGCATTTTGGGCCGAATTTTATTTAACCATAATTAATTAATTATAACTATATTGTACTGATTCTTCACAGTTCAAATAGATTTTTAGCATAATTTGTAAACCATGAGAAAGAAAAAATACATTAGAACTACACA
This sequence comes from Phenganax marumi, assembly GCA_025400095.1. NCBI lineage: Eukaryota > Metazoa > Cnidaria > Anthozoa > Malacalcyonacea > Clavulariidae > Phenganax > Phenganax marumi. Next base: position 1,402 of record JAODVM010123972.1, on the reverse strand, counting down.
CCGTACTTGTAGCAGAAATCCGATTGACTGCATGAAGATTTGCTGGCCAACATGGCAGAACGCGGTAAAGTGAAATAAATGCTGTGACGTGTTCTTGTAATTTGCTAGAGAGAGCTGATGCATTCTTTACTAAACTCTAGTTTTTGCAGCTGAGTTGTGACAGCGTTGATTAAAATAGACTAATGAAATCGCGTTTGCATCGAATTTAATTCATCAACTCAAAATTTAAAAAGATTTTTCCGAGAATTTAACGTCCAACCAAATTTAAAACAGTAACTTAGCTTCAAAATGTTACCTAAAATTAGACTTTGCCCAGACGTTAAACGACTTAAATCGTGAAAAAAAGGAGTTTTTTTATTAAATTCGACGCAAATGCGAATCGTCATGATCGTCGTGAAAACATTCATAATCACAATATAAGCAACAGTTTGTGGATACACCACGTATATTTATTATTGCAATGATAAATATACGTGGTGTATCTACAAACTGTTGCTTATATTGTTGTTTGCGCCATGCAAAATTATAAAAATCTTTTTCATAATCACGTTCCAGACATCCGAAGCGATCGCCACCGTGCTACAGAAAATTGCAGGAAGCGATTTTCACGAATTTTTGTGTTCAAGATTTGAATCTAAATCCGTTTTATATTATTCATGCAGCAAATAAAATATTCCATAAACTTTAAAACTGATAAAAAACCAATTTTTCATGGAAGTTTCGCGAAAGAGCACGGCAATGAATTTGTATGGATGATAGTAGCTATTCTAGGAATTTGCATGAAATATACCAGCAGACCCAGATATGAGAGGATTTTACTTCTATAGTACGTATAATTCGAGTGAAACCGTCGGCATGTGTAAAGACTGATAATGCAATCTTTATTCTTGAAAATTCAGTCTGCAGCTGCGCGACCCTTATTTCCTAATTCTATAATTATATTTACTTTCTCCCTCATACTGTGCGTATCGTGAAAATTATTTGTTTTACGCCAACTCATTAAAGAACACGGCGGGAATGGTATGTAGCTACGTTAACTAACGTTCATTTTTCAAATACTCTCAACTAATTCCCAGCTCTATATAATTACTAATAAACGCCATAAAAATCCTCCGTACTCGCACGGTGATAATTTAAAGACGACTTTTCATGAAGACAAAGAAGAATGGAAATCATATATTTTTTTATTCTCACCACATCCTAACAGACCATGCACAGCCCTAACCCAGACACCATTAAACCTACTTCATACAATGCTAAACTATAAATACGAATCCGCTGAAAAAGACTTTAAAGATACGGTACAATCCGAGCTGTGCGTGTGCAGTGTGCAGTGAACATCTGATACCGAAGCTTCTTGAACAGAGGGTGGATGACGAAAATAACATAATTTCAATTAAAA
>JAODVM010123861.1:0-15577 GCA_025400095.1 Phenganax marumi | reverse complement strand
CTGCAGAGGAAGGAATTGTTACTTCTGTCTTTCTGTGAACCAACCTCATTCTCCTCTCATGTTTGTTGTTCCTCCCTTGCACGCGCTTTCTCTCGCATCCTTTTGTAAATATGACTATATCTCTGTCTTTCAATAAATAACCTCCTTCTCCTCTCATGCTTCTCTTTCCTCTCTTGCATACACTTTCTCTTTCATCCTCTTCCAACTGCCGTTGCTGCGGGGGGAGAGCGAACGAAATGCGGCGACCAAATGTCATTGTATGAGCGCCTTGGTGATGCGAGTGATGCCGCAGCGGTTGCGACGCGCATGGGGTGCTTGCGCCCGGCCGCTTCCGGAGCTTCTGGCCAAGATGGAAACTTGGCGGGATGACCCGGACAAAGCAAGACATGGCAACTACAGTTTGAATGTAAGCGGAGGTGAAACCTCAAGGCAGCGGATTTTCTCTCGCGAGGACGCCACGGGCTCCTGTACATTGGAATGAGAACACAGTGCAAGTGTAACCAATGTAGGGTGAGGAGGCCATGGGCTCCTGTACATCGACGCAAAGACTTGTAGGCAAGCGCCTGCAGGGGAGGAACGAACACGCGACTGCTGGATTCGATGCAGCAGTTCGGCTCAAAGTGTTGCGTGAATATACTTCAGAGTTGGCAAGAAGAGTGTCTGTCGCTCAACGGCTTTGTCGCTCGCCAGTGGGAAGACACACGAGACCGGGGGGAGCATGTGAGGCGTGCGAATGGCTCGCTTTTTTCCTGCCTGGTTTGGAAATTCGGAGGTGCGGTCTGAACGCCGTGTGTTGAGTCAAGAAGCGCGTCGACTCGTTTGCGCTGCCGGGGAGGTGCCTTTGACCTGCACGGTCGGGTGCGCTGGAGGTGTGTGCAGCAGTGAGTAACAGACCATGCAACCGTGCCGGAGGGTTGCGGAGTCCAATTGTCGGAGGACGATTTCGTTGGATCCAGCATCTCCAGGAGAGAAGGCTGTCCGTGGAACCGTGGGAGCACATCGCCGACCAGGAGGTGGCGCATCCGGACGAGACATGTCGTAGAGAGCCCCTTATGTGGCCAGAGCTTGAGCAGTTTGAGCAAGGGTATACGAAGTGAATGTCGTAGGTCCTGCTCATGCGCACTTTGTTTTGCTGGCTTTGTGTGTGTGTGTGTGGTGTCTGCAGGTCGACTTGTGGAGACCACTGTGGCACGGGCGGAAGGCGATGTGAGCCTGGGTAAGAAATGAGAAAGCAAGAGCGGTAGGAGACGATACAGATGTAGAAGAAGGCCGTGGTGCCGACACCAAGCAGACAAACAAGAGCATGCGTCATTTCGACCTCCTGGCGGAACAGGTTGGACGTGTATGACGTTGATGCCATCCAGCCTGCAGCCCATAGAGTGTCCTTGTTTGAGGGTGCTGAGGGAGGCAGATGGTTTTCCGGAAAGTGCCAGGTGACTACCAGTTGGCCTTTGGACGGTTCTGGGTGTTGGAGTGTGCTTCGTTCGCACATGACATGTTGCCACAAGAGCGGAGAAAGCAAGCCATTTTTTCAAGTGCTAAGTGGAGGCAAGCGTAGGCTCACGCTTGGGACACTGAACGCCCTGGAGACTTCAGGTTGTCCGGGTTGGCGGAAGTACAGGGCCAGAGGACTTGTGGTGTTGAATGTCTGAAGGCTTGTGTGTGTGTCTGTGCATGTTGCGCAGCATGGAGGAGAGAATGGTGCAGACACTCTCCATGGAAGGGTGAGGGCGCATGATGCGCACCGAGGTGGAACGGGTGGAGTGAACCGGTTGTAGGCAGCAGACACCGTAGTTCGTCGGTTTTGTCAAATGATGTGCGTGTGCTGGCTGCAGGTGAGCTTGTCGCTGCCAGAGTACCACGGAGGGAAGGCGACGCTAAGTCCGAGAAACCAGAAGCGAGCAAGAATAGAGGAGAAAAGCCGACAGCAAAGAAAGACAGTCAGAAGATTGAAGTCTCTTCTTGTAATGCTAGGGGAGGACGAAGAAGATGAAGACGGAGCAGCAGACGGACAAGAAGGTGTGGGCCCTCAGCAATGGACAGGCTCTTTTGGTCCCGTGTTTTGGTGGCAAAGGTTGGAAGTCTATGACGGCCTCGCCAGCCAGCCTGCCGCTCATAGCATCTCATCGTTTGAAGGAACTTGCGGAAACGCAGTGTGTTCGTGGAACTTGGCGGGTGACCACCAGTTGGCCTTTGGACGCTTCTGGACGTTGCAGTGTTCTTCTTTTGCACATGACATGTACAGAAAACAGAAGGATAAACTGAAACAGGAGGCAAAAGCTCTTCTTTGGTTGAAAGAAAAGAAAGCAAACGTTTTGTTTTTGCTAGACATAGAAAGAGTCTGAGTCTTGTTTCTTTAGCTAAATGCCGACTTTCCTCCAGGTTGCCCGGAGTGGCAAACCTACAGTGGAAGAGGACGTGCGCTGTGTCCATGTCCAAAGAGTGTAGCCTTTGTAGCGACAGAAAAGGAGAGAATCGGAGTGACGATCTCCATGGAGCAGTGGAAGTGCAAGATGCAAAGCGAGGTGACACGGCGGGAGACACATGTCTTGTTGATAGCCCCGAAGGAGACACCTGTTGTTACTGTTGTAATTGTGCAATGTTTGGGTCGCGGCTGGATCGCTTGTTTTGCACAAAAAGACAGAAAGGATGCACCATCGAGGCCTTCGTAAAGAAGTGGGGTGGGGTAGCACACAAAAGACAGCATGGAAAGCTAATGAAACATAAACATGATAGCAGGTGCCTTTGAAGACGGACAGCAAGGTGGCATGGGGCACAAGCGAAAGAAAAGTCGTTGGTGCATAGCCATTGCTGCAGAGAGAAACTCAACTCACACAGTCCTGTTGCCAAGGTGGCGCCGGAGATCAAAGCAGGGAGACTAAGCTTATTATATTCATCTGTGACCCACACGTACGCGTGCGCGCGTCAACTTTAAAGTAAGTAGGAGTGTACTTGGTGTTTGACATGTGTTTGCTCCTGCGCAGCGGAGGCCGCAGCAAGCGACAGCGCAAGCGTTTGCGAGACACGTGGTATAGGGTGCGTGTTTGGCTGCGCGCACGGACCTACACCTCGACTGAGCGATATCGGCGAAGAGCATACACCAAGTATTTTGACGCGGCTATCCGCGAGCACGATGCCTTGGTGAGAGCCGACGCAGGCGCGTCGGAGCAGAGTGCTGGAGGGAAATGAGACACCCGCAAGAATAAAGTGAAGAAACAGCCGGAACAAAATAGCACCAGCAAAGCGAGGGCCAAAACACGGACAGCAGGACTGCATGGTTTGCCGCAGCAAGGCGCCACAGTTGAGCGTCGTGGAAGGACCGAGGCCGTGACCTGACTTTATACCGTGGCATTTTTGCGTAGCTGTGTGTGTGTGTGCTTGGGGTGCAGTGTCTTGAGAGCGTCCGAAACGCACTTGTTTCCTGTGGCAGGACACGCAGAGAGCTTCCATGGAAGCGTTGCGCTGCAGAGCCAGTGCGGCGACGAAATGTTTGTTTGGTGGATGCTTTGCGAGCCTTGGGCGTCCATGTCCCATACGTGTCCGATGGACCCTTCAAAGCTCTGAGTGACGGGAATGAGTGGCTACGTCCTCATGGGTCGTTTGGGATGCAAGCTGCTGTTTGTGATGTTTTTGTAACAACTTTGGGGGACTTTGACAGACTGTAGAGTGTTTAGACAAAGTTGAACGTTCAGCTTGCAAGCTTCTGCTCCGAGGTTGAAATTGGTGCGTGTGTCACGAGAAGGATTGCAGCCAGGGAAGTACGTTGTGCATAAAGCCAATCATTTTGAAGGGTTTCAACTCTGGACGGACGGAACATGCATTCGCCGTCCAACAAATAAAAGACACATCGGGACTGTGCAAGATTATCATGACGAAATCTTGCAAAGTAATGAAGCAGTTTTCCAGTTGGTGCCACACAACGGCAACCTGCCAGAACAGACTGATGCAGAGGATGTGTGTGGAGGGAGCGTCAGCCGGACGCCTTCCCCTAGGTCTCTTGCTGATCCAACAGAGAGCATGGAAGTGCTTGCCATCAGAACGGACCCGAACGTTTTGGTTGGGTGGGTGGTGTGGGGCGGGGCGCCGCCGCACTATATGCCGGTAAATGCGAGCGGCAACTGCATGTTGCCTAATTTTGTTGATGCCAGGTGTGCTGCGCATTGGTTTCTAGGTGTAGGATTGCCAAGCTTGCCACATCCATGGATGCAACAAATTTTGAGTTTACCGTCGTGCATTCGTGCAGAAGTATGGTTGACGCTCAGCTTTTCTTCCTTCTGCGACATAGGTGCGCGGGCCAAAGTGTATCTGGCAGGAATATTGGGCTTACTGCATCTCCAGGTGCCCGTCCATCAGTTTCCGGAAGAGGTGCTGCAACTTTACAAGTATGTGTGGCCGAAGGCGTGTTTGAAAGAGATCTTGTGTCGATTAGGGTACGAGGTACATACACCGTACCAAGAGCTTCAATGCCTGGCAACTGTGAATGAAGAATTGCAAAGCCGGAGTTTGCCCAGAGCCCTGCTCTTTCCGTGGCCGTGTGCTCGTCTTGTATTTCCAGGTGTGTATATTGTGCAGTTTTATGGGGCTTTTTCAGCTTTGAAAGGAAGCAGCGATGGCACTTATTGGTTTTGTGGCGACTCATATGCAAGGGTTCCACCGCAGAGCGTAACGGATTTGCGTTCATTGGAACCTGTGACGGTGCACCGCCTGCATCACTGCGCAGAGCACACCGACGTGGTGCTGGAAGATGTGGAAGGTGGCAGCTGCAACAACCACATGGTACAGTTGCACTGGGCGTGCAGCAGCGCAGAAATATGTCACGTGTCTATTGAAGACACATGTGTGTTGGCGCAAGTACGATCCACTTTGGCGCCCAAACTGACGTGTTCAGTGTACTGTATAGAGGTACTTTGTGATGGTCGCGTGTTGCAGGCACAAGATTCTTGGCAAGACTTAGGTGAGCCAGCAAGTTTCGACATTGTCCTTCTTTCGCCGACACATGACTACTCGTCGGAGCTTTTGGCTGCTGTTCGAGAGGGTGATGACGATGGAGTCCATGAAATTGTGAGAAGACGTCAGTCTTTGCAAATATTCTGGAACGAGGAAAATGATAATCTCTTGATTTATACTTGTCTTTTCCAGTTTTCAGAACAAGTAGCTTGCACCCTCATTGCCAGTGGAGTCTCAGTGAACACTCGTTATCAAGGGTATTCTGCCTTGCACTATTGCATCCAAGCGGGCTGTGTCGTGGCGGGGAAGGCGATGGTGGAAAAGGGCGCGAGCCTACGCAGCACAGACCATACCGGCAAGACGTGCTTGCACCATGCTGGTTGGTTCCAGCATGTCGATTGCGTGCAATGGTTGTTGTCTGAGGGCTTGGATCCACTCATGGAAGACCTTCGCGGAGACACACCCTTCTCCCTGGCACGCGAAAGTCCCAGCTGCACACTTTGTTTGGTGAAAGCTAGTGAGCACCAGCTTGGGTGGAAACACATTTTGGTGCGCTCGCTCGAAAGTTTGCATGGTTTTTTGTCTTGGCAAGATTGCGCTTGTTTGTTTGCGGCTACAGAATGCTTGGGTAAACAAAAGCCTTATTTTTGCGATGAGCTAGATGCCCTGGGTGGCGCAAGTGATGCAGGCGTGGTGCAACCAGGAGGAGAAAGTGTGGAGGTTCGGCGCGCCCACAGAAATGCAGCGACTTTGGTTGTTGTGATGGAAGCTTTGTGGAAAGAACACTTCTGGTGCCTGTTGCCCGCACATGCTTTATGCCAAGCACGAGCTGCAAACAAAAGCCTGCGCACTGTACTGGCAGACGTGGAAGCAGCGTGGGACGACTTGCTGCGAAACATATTAGACACGCCTTTTTGGGGGATTCTGACTGAGGGCATTCAAGTTCCCGGCATCCAAGGTAATCTAGTGCCCCGTGTGCGATGGGACTTTGCGCAGTGCGCCTCCTGGGAAGAGATGTGGTTCTCTGATGCACAGATATTTGCACTGTCAGGCCGGACGCTGACGCGCTGGAAAGATGCCAATGTCAATCGTACATACACTGTCCAGTATTTAGCAGAAAGAACACGCAGAGCCGGGAAGCGTGTGCAACTCACGCAAGAGTCAGAAACGTTGTGGTGTGAGCTGACAGAGTTTGTTTTTCAGTTAGAGTATGGTGCAGCAAGGGCTTGGCTCAGTTTTTTACACATGAAGGATGTCGTCCAAAGCACGTCCGACGAATCCAGTGACTTCGACAGTGACGTGAGCGGAGGTGGTGTGCCCTGCACAGATGTTTTACCACAGGTGGGCGACCGAGCACTAGCCATGAAAGAGGAGTGGTTACGCAAAATCATGTCTGGAGAGAAGACCCTGGAGCTCCGCAACAAATCAACCCAACCTGGTCTGGCTTGGTTTTCCGTCCAAAACCGCATCTACCTAAGAGCAAACATAGTGCGGACCGAGCTGCTGACTGGGGAGAGTTTTCACAAGCATCGCGGAAAACACTGCTGGGCAGGAGAACCACCATATGAGACGACGTGGGGGTGGTGGCTGGAAAACGTCGAGCAACTGCCACAACCCGTCCCTTTCCAAAAACTTCGTGGTGCCATCACTTGGTCAGTTGTGAGGTTTCCCGCAAACACAGACCTGTTGGAAGCAGACGAGGGCGACGAAGACAGCAGCCCATGTCCACAGCATGCTGCAGACACTTCATCACCTCGCCAAAAAGGTGCCACCGCCCCGGACGTTGGAGGGCTGAGCAACGTAGGAAATACTTGCTTTGTGAATTGTGTTCTCCAATCGTTGTGCCACAGCCGCGCCGTGGATGACCACCTGGCCCACCACCAGTGTTTAACTACGGGTTCAAGAGTCTGTGCGCAGTGCCTCTTGCGAGAAACTGCTGAGCAAATAGAAAAGCAGACAGCTGATGCGGCGGCAATGAGAAAGTGGCAACGCTTTCTGGAGCAAACGGGTTTCGAAGTAGGCGCTCAGGATTCAGCCCTCTCATTTTGTGATGTCATTCTCACCCACATGGACCCCACGCAATCGATCTTCCACACCAGGGCAACACGTCGTGTGCGGCACACATGTCCCAATGAGGAGTGTTGTGAGGTTTTGGTGGAAAAAGCAACAGCACAAGGAGAAGCGTGGCCGGTTTTCTACGTGGAAAATCCACAGCGAGGGCGCGCAAACCTACAAGATTTGATTGACAAAGCCGCAGAAGGAGAAGTCCGGGAGAAGGCATTGAAGTGTGACACTTGCCAAACCTGGAAAGCAGTGCGAGAAGAATTCTGTTTTGACCAATGGCCGAACCTCCTTGTTTGTGCTTTTCCACGGGGAGGCAAAGTGGTGAGTGGTCGACAAACCCGAAATCATGAACCCATTATGTGTGAGGATATGTTGACGATAAACCACCATCGTTTTTTCCTGGTCGCTTTGGTGGAACATGTGTCTACATGCGAGGGGTCAGCTGACTGTGGGCATTATGTGGCATGGCTGCGCAATCGAGACAAAACAAGTTGGCACCGTGCGGATGACGCTGATGTTGAGCAACGATTGTGGCTGGACCACACTGTCGAAAAAAACACTGTTCTTGCCTTTTACGAGAAGCTAGAAACACAGGTCGCTGGAGCAGAGCTGCATGAAACAGTCGAAACAGAGAAAGACAGTGGCGCACCAAGTGTGGAACAGGCAACATATAGCCGCAGCTTCTGGGCCGCGCACTCTCAGAACACGACCGAAGACCTGGATTGTGATGGAGAGTTTGAGAAGCTGGCTGCCACTTTTTTTGGTGAACTTGGTGGAACACGAACAGTGTCAGAGATTTTGCAACAGTTGCCGGCCGGTTTGTCATGTTGGTCTTCTGTCAGTCTAGAACAAAGCTTGGAGATGTTTAAAACTGATTTGAAGAGTGTGAAGCATGAGTCCTTGGGCGCCGAAGACGAAGTGGATGTTTTTGTTCCCTTATGGCGTACCATGCCTTTGCCGTTGGCCCTAGTTTTTGATGCTCTTGCGAAAGCTTTGTCGTTGCCGATGGTGATGTTATGGGATTCGTTCAAAGTTGTTTTGAGCAGTCTGCTCCACAAAAGTGTTGGTGTTCGCTGGCAAGAATACGACATCCGACACCGTTTTTGGAGCGTCGTCACCTCCGACCCTGGAGCTGGAAAAAGTCACGCCCTCGGATTTATAATGAAATGCTTGCTGAGCGCGATGGAAAATCCAGAGCACCACATCTTTTTTCCTGGTTGCGCAGAGGACAACTTTCACATAGTCCATGATGGGACGCATGCAGCCTTTGCAGCGCGGTTGAACCGAGCGAATGGTTGCGCCCTACTGGCCTCTCCCGAAGGAACCACGGTGTTGTGCCCCAAGTTTCCCACGACTGGAGAATTTGCGAAGACATCGCACATTGATTTGGAGCGTTGTCTGGAGGGTGCAGGTGGCGGAAGCATTCACTGGGATACGCAAGAATCGGTGCTGAACAAAGCCAAGAACGCTCGGAAAAATGAGCAAGCGCCAGACAAGGGCGTGCGCTGGGAGGAAACAAACTTTGCATTCATTTTTTTTCAACAAGTCTCTATGTTGCAGTGCTGGTGGGCGCAAGCGGAGGCAAAACACAAGAAAGGCCTCACAAATCGATTCCTTTTCAGCACAGGACGGCGCCCTTTGGAAGTTGAAGTTTCCAATGGTGTTGTGGTGAAGCTTCGTGAGTTCCTGGTCAACATCATTCTGCAGTTTGTCCGCTCGTGGGGGCGAAGAAGACGGCGAGGTCATACTGCAGAAATGACCCCCAGCGTGAAAGATTGCTTTTTGGAAGTGCGTGCCATCGGCAACGAGTTAAGCCAAGAGAAAACTTTCAGTGATGGAGGCAGTTTTCATTCGATGTTGGAGAAAATTCCCTATTGGTTGTGCCACGAGGCATTTATGAACGAAATCCTGTCCATGATTTGTAGTGGAGATCCCACAGTGAAAGACCACGTGGAGGCCACCTGCTGCATCCACGAACAAAGCGCAAAGATGGCCATGCAGTTTGTCTGCTTGCGCTTAGTTGGGACCTTAGTTGATGCGTGTCACGTTGAGTGTTGAGACGGACCCCCTGCCACCAGTCGTTGACGTTTAAATATTGAAAGGTATTGAAACGACCGTGACCAATATATCCTAGGCACGTGGCTACAACATGGTCGATGTGGAGATCAGTCGCTCTGCGTGGAAAGCGCGAGAAGGTGGCCGCGTCCGACAGTATGTCGGTCAATATTCGCGGCAAGGAGATGAGGAAACGGCAGAGATGATTCGATTGCTCAAAAGTGCCAGCAGCATGACCCTTTGCGCAGACATGATCGGCCGAGCCGTGGCAAAATATAGACATGTGTATAGCAATCGGCCAGAGCGAAGAGAAGCCACAGCCAAGCAAATGTCATGCATCTTCCAACAGATGCAAGAAAACGGCTGGGGCAAAGTCGAACCTGCAGAAAACGGATGGCCAGTGTTTCGAAAATATGAGTTGATGGAAATGGATGGTGCTGCACGGAAGAAATTACTTGAAGTGCAAGTACCTACCTTCATGTGGCAGCGTTTCCCACCAGCAGCTAGGAAAGCAGGAAAGAAGACTGAACCCAAAGGGCCGAGCAATGAAGCTGATGAGAGAACCCAGTGTGCCACACCAAGTCGCACTGCTCCGTTGGAGACGACAGCTGCGACGTCAAAAGCACAAACTTCGGAGCTGGCGGCCAAATTGTCCTTTGCGACCACTAAGCTTGAGCAGCGACACCAGGAAGAAAGCCCGCAGCTGCAGCGAGAAATGCCGCCTGAGTGTCCAGTCGTCCAAATGGGCATGATGCAAGACGCTTCACAGGAATGCGCGCCACGCACACAGGCAGCCCAAGGGAGACATGATGCACGCAAGCCACAAAAGCTAAGTCAAAAGCAGAGCGACAAAGCATCGAAGGAAGAAACCCATCCGGCGCGCAACGCGTCAAGCCGCACGAAAGCTGTGGCAGAGGAAGACTGGGAAACAGTGTTTGAAGGACAAGTGCGAATGGAAATGACATACGAGAAATTGCGAGAAATGATGGAAACAAAGTTAGGCGAGCAAAAGGATCCCGGCATTTACACGTGCAAAGACAAGAGCAGAACTACGAAACGCATAGAACTGAGAGCAAACTGCAAGGAAACTGCGTGCTGCAACTGCACGAAGCAAGTGAAAGTGAGTTTAGATAAGTCTTACATGCCTCCACTGGTGACAGTGCATGTCCGGGGATCCCATGGACAGTTGCAAAAGCCTGGCGGGGGGCATTTATGGAACGTTGCCGAAGAATATGCAATCAAACAACACTGCAAGAAGAAAGACGTAGTAGGAGTGAAAGATATCAGAGCCGCCCTAAAAGAAGCTGCCTTACCACTTCGCTTGACAGCGACCCAAGTGTCCAACTATGCTCAGCGTCTGCGTTCGCAAGCTGCAGGGGGGGGCAAGAAAACAGGGTGCCTGTTAGTTGCAGATTTAGAGGAAGCCATGAAACCCTTCCAACTTGCTGCCGGGGAAGACCTGCTTCGGATGCCACGCGCACAGCTGATTGTTCTGCCTTAGTCCATAGTTCGTGACGATCAGGTCTGCGTCATTTGGACTTGTGCTGGAATGTTACTGAAAGCTCAGAGTGGGCAGAAGAAGGTCTGAAAGTTAGTGGTCGATGGAAAGCAAAGCATTGTAGCGAATAGCTACACGGTGGTCACTCTATCTTTCTTAGTGCATGGGCAGACCGCCTCAAAAACTTGGGCATCAACCCGGCACACCAAGTCCGTGAGTTGTTTTACTGGAACACAGTTACCTTTGCTTCAAGCTTTGGTGCATACAGAGAGCGAGGCGAATATGACGCACATCTTTGAGGTGGCGACGCAAATCGGAGAACAATATTGCCGCCTCGACTTAGCGTTGCAAGTCGTGCAAGTGCACAAGGACTATGCGAAGGGAATTGAAGCTTCCAGAAAAAAGGTTTTTCGGAACGCAAGGCCTTGCGATGATTTTGCCCATATGAGACGAGCTGCGTACTCTTCCTTGAAGGGTTTCTTTCGCATGCGAAAACCAAAACTGAAATCGTGCGGGGGCCTAGTGCTTTTTTTGAACATGTCACAACATATGGACGTGAACCAGTGCCACTGATCTGAGGCGCAAGCAAGATGGTGACTCCGATTCGGAAGCTTTGCGCGGCAGGTGCCTCTTTTTTATCGCAAAAGCGGAAAGCGAGGCGAAATCGCATACTACTCTGAATGTTAGACTGTAATGGCTGCAGATTTTGGAAACGCTGTAGGACTTGTGGTTGATTCCAGCTACCTGGTTACCCGTGATTTGTCGAAGCAATCATATAGATAGAAGCAACAACCCGAGTACTGTGTGTGTGCTATTGCGCGCAAGGAGTAGAAACACAACGTGATAATCAGTTGCTTGGCCAAGGTGCACCTCTTTTGACATTTTGGACCGGATCATACAGTGTTCCCGGCTCTTGCCCACCCTCCAGCTCTTTGATGCAGTATGGGATGTCACGTTTGCGTGGCTACACCACATCAATCAAGCAGCCGCAAATTACTTACAGAAAACGTATTTCACCAAGTTGTTATCTGAAAACGTCAGTCGCCAGATGTATTGTGGAGCACATGCAGGCGACAAAGGTGCGGTGTGGTTTGCCGGATTCTGGAGCGGAGTTTTAGGAATTCATGCTGCTAGCGGATCTGGATCTCAGACGATCGAAAGTTTTCACTCACATTGGCAGGCCAGCTTGGAAAGTAATATCAGAGCCGCCCCCGCACGCATTTTTGCAAGCATGCAAGAGATATTCCAGGAAGATTTCGCAGAACGCTATGCATGGGGATCCGTTTGTGACTATTTCACGCCCAGCGGCGATGAAGCGCCAGCGCTCTACAATAGCCAATCTTTGCGAGCAGCTGGACGATCCCCTGCAGTAGATTTTTGGAACCACCGTGAGCGGCGACTATGTGGCGGGCACAACTATTACAAAGTCCACCATCGCACACAGGGAGAAGACAAAGACAGTTGGGAGGGCATCACGACTTTTCACATCATGCGAGCGCAAAAGTTAAAAGATGTCATGCCCGCAGAGGCTGTTATCGACAAAGACGTTGCGAACAACATGGTGATGCTCATGACTGCCCAGGGCGAGAAATTAAAACAAGGAATGTCTGATACAGGACTTTCCACAACCCACTCGAACAAAACACATCCATTGCTAGAAGTGAGACCTTTAGAGATATTCTTCAAGTTCCACTGTGCAGTCATAGAGGGTCATTTGCCGACAACACTCTGGAGCAATGTCCACAAGAAACTCCACAATGACGGAGCGAAAACGCTGTGTAGCTGCCACGCATTCAGTCTGCATGGGAACTGTGAGCACGTCATCTATGTGAAAGCACTCAACAACGTGGACGACTATGCGACGAAACTGGCGGAGGTGCCACTCGTCCGACCAAAGGGTCGGAAACGCAAAGCGCAGTTAAGTGCAGGGGACACAGCTCCAGGTACAAAGAAGCTAAGATTTGAAGTCTCGAAAAATGCTTGACATCCTACAGGCTCACATGCGTAGACAACCGACAGAAGCCACGACCTTGGCGCAGCGGAAAAAGATTTGTGCGGACGGTAGCATTGGGCGATGGCACAGTGAAAGATCTCGAAAATTCTAGCCGGGAACATGTATGGTACACAAGAAAGAAAACGAAAAAGAAAATAAATGTTATGATCACAGACCAGTAGAAAACATACTCACCAGAAAGAAAGAGCAATCCGATCAGACGAAGCAGAGCGGTGTTTTGAGGGTTGATACAGCAGCTTGGAACAAGGACAGTGTCAAGGATTTGCCGGCAGATGTGTCGTGTCGGTCGGATGCCAGTTGAGAACAAAGCTTGGAGATGTTCAAAGCCGGTTTTGACGAGTATGAAGCATGAGTGCTTGGGCGCCGAAGAGGCAGTCGATGTTTTTGTTTCGTTGTGGCGTGCCATGCCTTGGCCGTTGGCTTTGTAGTTCTTGATGCTGCTTCAAAAGCTTAGCCTTTACCAATGGCGATGTTGTGAGATTTGGTCGAAGTCGCTTAGATTTGTAAGAGGTTACGGATGGTGATGTTACGGGCTTTGTTCTAAGTCGTTTAAAGTTTTCAGACAGAACGCAATTCCCAGCCAATTCGTAGTGACGTGGACCCAGGCACGGAGAGGCCCAAGTTTGGAGCACACAACGTGAGAAAAAAGAAGTGCCAAAAACTCAATGTAGAGAGGCTTGGTGGAGAGTCCAACTTTGGGCACATAGGTTGTCTTTGCGATAGGAAGCCGCGGGATCCTGGCGGTGTTAATTGCGGCGCGCACAAGCCGTGCATTTCTGACAGTGATTTTGTCGTGGCTTTGTTTGTCATGGGAAGGCGTGAACTCCTTGGATAATACCAGGCCTCTAGAGTGCATTTCCGACGGTGACGGCGTGGTGTTTCTTTTGCAGAGAGGAAGCAATGGGCTCCTTATGTGTGATGTTTCCGACACAGATATAATCGTGGTTTCATTTGTCATAGGAAGCCATGGGCTCCTTGGATCCCCATCATCTTTCACCTGCAAACGGGGTACATTGCAGCGGGAATAGTGTGCAACTCACGCAAGAGTCAGAAACGTTGTGGTGTGAGCTGATAGAGTTGGTTTTTGAGTTAGGGTCTGTTGCAGCAAGGGCTTGGCTCGGTTTTTTACACGTGAAAGTGAAACATGTCGTCCAAAACACGTCCACAGATGTTTTACCACAGGTGGGCGACCAAGCACTAGCCACGAAAGAGGAGTGGTTAAGCAAAATCATGCCTGGATAGAAGACCCTGGAGCTCCGCAACAAATCAGCCCAACCTGGTCTGGCTTGGTTTTCCATCCATTTCCGTCCAAGACTGCATCTACCTGAGAACGAACATAGTGCAGACAGAGCTGCTGCCTGCAGAGAGTTTTCACAAGCATCGCGGAGAACATTGCTGGGCAGCTCTCCCACACCAGGGCAAAACGCCGTGCGCAGCGCCAACGTCACAATGAGAAGTGTTTCGAATGTGATGTTGTGGTGCTTCTTTTGCAGAGGAAGCCATGGGCTCCTTGTGTATGATGTTTCCGACAGGGATATGGTCGTGGTTGCGTTTGTCATAGGAAGCCATGGGCTCCTTGGATAACGCCAGGCATCTTTCACTCACAAGCGGGGCCCGTGCGCGTAGAAGCAGCGTACTTCCGACGGCGATGTTGTGGTGTTTCTTTTGCAGAGAGGACGCCGTGGGCTCCTTGTGGTGCATGAATTTACAAACAACAGGTTTTATTTTTCAGAGGTGTTCAAACTCGACTTCACAAGCCTCGTTCTTCTGAGAAATGTGTTCGACGCCTGTGTGGGCGAGTCTGACTGACGACGTTCAAAATCTCCGCGAAATAAACCACATAGTACCCCGTCTGAGCTGATAATTTGCTCAGGCACTCGATGGAATTAATGTATATTTTCCGAGCTTGAGGTCAGTGATGGCCATGTTTTCAGCTGCCGTAAATGTATATTTGGGGGCCCCCCCTTTGGGTGCCAAGGGGTTTATATATATATATATGTATCTATCTGTCTTTTGCGTCCTCTTCTTCCTGTCTTACTCTTTCGCCCTGATTCTCTCGCTGGTCTCTTCCCATCATTTTTCTTCAGAACGCCAAAACATGGTATGCCGCAGGAATTCTACACTAAGAAAGGTCGGACATATTTTTCTGTATATATGTCTGTCTTCATGTACATATATACAGCAGCCTCTTCTTCTTCTCTTACACTTGCGCCCGCACTTTCTCACTGATCGTCCGTCATTCGTCCTCATAATGCAAAAAGACGGTACACTGCAGGTCAAGGGATTGATAGTTTGAACGTCGAAAACCAGTTCACGTTTTGGGTACCCTTTCGAGCTGTCTACACAAGGTTTAAGTGTGTGTTCCCTTCTTTGACAGTTCTTTTGGCCGTGCGATGCTCATTGGTAGACTTAAGTCAAGATGCCGGAACCAGGACAGGTCATAGAAAGAGTTGGTCACCAAGTGTTGTCGCTCCGCCATCTTAGGCATACTCCTCAATGCAGACTTTAACCGCGTAGAGAAGATGGCGCATGCTTTGTTGCAAAGAAACATAGGCTGCTTACATGTCCGCATCCTCTGCCTTCCGAGTTTGCTTTGGTCAACGTTTGCGCCGCAGACCTAAAGATGATCCTGTCCTGGTTCCATTAGCAATCTGCGTGTGGACGCAGAGTCTCCGCAGTGCCCTGTGTTTGCGCCGTCTCACCTGAGCGCAGAAAAAAATGACGCGAGACGTGGAACCCCAAGAGGGCGACGACAATTGGCGAGGCCCCACGTCGTGCCAGTTGAGATCGAGGTTTCGTAAATGGGCTGTCCTTTTTTTTGACCCACGCACCCTTTTTCTTTGACCCCTTCTTTTTTTAAATTACACCACCGTAGACCCCAAACAGTTTGTGTCTTTCGAAATCGGAACACTCTGCAACTAGAGCCTGCGACGTCCAGAGCTGGGAGACAAAGGATTGCAAGGCAGAGGCGGCCACAGCAGTCCAGAGCTGGGAGACAA
>JAODVM010123750.1:0-15580 GCA_025400095.1 Phenganax marumi | reverse complement strand
TGACGTGCAATGGCGGCCTTCAATTTGGCTTCCAAAATGGCGGCGAAGTTATCGTTCCAGGTGTATTGAGTTCACTGGCAGAGTGTAATGAAGTCTCGTATCTGCCAATTTTACATCCATCAAACGAAGAATTGCATTGCAAGTTGCAAGAAGATTTGTGCCATGTAACATGCACTTTAAAATGCTTTATTATGATTTCTATGAACACTGTGTTTTGTTTTTCCAGGGTTCTAAAGAATATAAAAAGAAAGAGGAACAAATAGATAGGTTTACATTGGACAGTTTGAAAAGGTTGTGTGAAATTTTAGATGTTGAAAAGAAAGGGAAAAAGGTAAGCTTTAATTACTACTCTTCACACCAGAAGATTTTTGTGTTTGATCATTTTATGAATGACTTGACAGGAGGAGATGTTGGAAGGAGTAATGGACTTTCTTTTGTGTCCCAAAGCATCCGGAAAGGTACACGCTGCTGTATGTTATCCAATACGGAGAAATAATGGTGCACTTCTACTCTAATCAACGCGTTCTTAATATTTCATAGGCAGTTCCTGAAACAGGGAAAAAAGGCGCAAGTAAGCTTGAGAAAACGTTGTCATAATTTGTCCATGCACTAGTTTGTTGTTGTTGTTTTTTTGTTTGACCATGTCAGTGTTTACTGTTGTGTTAATCAGTGAAAATATGTACTTTGTATGGGTTGTAGAATCCTCAACAAAACGAAAGCGCCCAGCTAAGGTAAGGGAAAAGATAGTCGAATTACCACTCGATTTTGCTATTCAACGACCTCAGCTACATGTGGGAGTGCTGCTAGCGCTAGTCACTTTTTAGCTCTACAGAATTTTCTCAGTTTTGTTATTATAAACTAAGTTATGGTTGGCTTGTTCTTCGCAGGAAGTGAAAAGTGGTTCAAAGAAAAAGAAATCTGAAGACACGGGGGTGTCGGATGAAGACGGCGATGGAGAGAAAGAGGAGGAGGAGGAGAAGGAAAAAGAGGTAAAACTTGTTTAGCCAGTTTGTCGTTTATGATTAACCTGTTTGCAAAAATGTTCTACTTGTTCTAAAAATGTTCTAAATATTGTTCTAATGTGTTGCTCCAAAATGTGTTGTTCTAATGTATTGCTCTAATGTGTTCTAATGTATTGTTCTAATGTGTTCTAATTCTATTGTTCTAAATATTGTTCTAAATGTTCTAAATATTAACTTGGTCTTCAAACAACTTTTCTTGACAGCCTCCAGCCAAGAACGCTAAAACTCCTGCAAAAAAGAAGGGGAAAAAGGAGCCGAAAAAACCGGCTAAGAAAGAAAAGAAAGTTGTCTCGATCAAAATTTCTCCCGGAAAGAAGGCTAAGAAAGCAAAAGGTAAAGAAATACAGTGTTTTAAAGAACCGGCTGAGGTGTAGGAAAATTTTGTGATTAACCGGTGTACAATTTTAGAAAAGAAGAAAGAGTCGGATGATTCGTCGGATGAAGAACCTCTTAGCAAGAAAGCAAAAAAGTCTCCACCAACAAATGATGAAATTGTCGAACTCGTTAAAGAACTTTTAGAAGGAGCTGATCTTGAGAAAATCACCATGAAATCGGTTTGCAAGCAGGTAAGAGAGAAACACGTTATTTTTCAATAAATGTAAATAGACGATTTTTGGGCAGCACAGCCTAGATTTATTTATGCAAAGCTTGATCAATCTGTGTTAAATGTCATACATCATAGTTCATTAGCGATGTCTGAATACCGTCTCCATTTATCGATAGTCGTTGTTCGTGAGCTAAATTTCAGCGGAGTTGTTTTGCTCTTTCACATCTCAGGTTTACGAACGGTTTCCAGATTTTGATCTTACTGATCGAAAGGAATTTATTAAAGATTCAGTAAAAGAGGTGAAATGTTTTTCTACTTATCTTATATCTAATGCGTGCAGTATTCCAGGGGTTTTTTCATTCATTGATTACATTGATTAAAACTTGTTTTCCAGATTATAACTTGAGGTGATCGAGAAGGAATTTCTACAACATTTTCGAATAATCGACGCGCAGCGAACGAAGCGTTGCTCTGTACAAAAATGCCCGTTCATCTGGTCTCGTTGTGTTATTCCCGATTTCTTCATTTTCTACAACTCCGTGGTAACATTCTAATTCGTAACAACACTGTAGGCAACTGTTTTTAAACATTTACTATTGATGTATGCCGTTCAGTTGGAATGCTACGATGGTGTTTGACAATTTTATCTCGGAAATAATTCGTTTTATTGTGATGATAAAGGAAAATTTTTATACATGTTGTATTGCTATTTCTTTAAAGAGCCTGAGTGTACGAGACTGTTGCACAGGCCGTGGGCAGAGGTTGTATGGTTCGGCTTGTAGCCATTGCTGATTGGTCGAGAGCAGTGATTTTACTGCACATGCTCGACGTTTTTTTCAAAATTTCCGGCGATACTCTAACCAGCGGGATTTGTTTAAAGAAAGTGTCTGTCTAGCGCATAAGAAACATGTGAAAAGTATCCAAACTGCATGCTTGAAGTAGATATGTTTCGACATTTTAACTTTGAATTTATACATTGTAAAATGTATTTCTTCATTGAAAAGCTTCGCTGTAGTAAGGTGAGAATTGTATGCAATGTTTTTCAGTGTTATAAACGGGTTTATATTAGACTGACAGTAGTAGTAAATGGAAAATAGATGACATTTAATGCTTTTAATCGTTTTTGTTCACTGTTTACCACTGTCTCCTGGCAGGTATAGATGACTGTAATACGACAGCATGTTGTATAGGTTTATGTAGTGAAACATACATCCACCTAATCAGTGTCATTGACAGCATGTAATATTGTTCATAAATATATCTTCTTTCTAAACTTGTACATACAATATAACTGTTTTAGATGCTTAGGAATATTTATAATATAAATATACAAGTGGGCAATAGATTATATGTAGCTACAGCTAGATTCGACGACTTTATATGTACAGTTCTTCTAGTTGAAGGTGCAATCACATGTATTTCAGGACGAATCACGCATGGTATCCTCGCTAATGTTCACATTAAACATTGCCCATTCATCCAGTGACGCCCCAGTATGCATTTGTACATGAGATTTAAACTTGTTTGACTGAACGAACTCACGAGAACATACTTTGCATTTGTAGGGTTTATGTTGGGCATGAGTAAACATATGATCTTTCAAGTTGCCATTACGGTTGAAACCTTTTGAGCATATTTTACACTGATAGGGTTTGTTACCACTATGAATAATTTGATGTCGTGTGAGACTCGACGATCTTGTAAAAGTCATCTCGCACTGCGGACATTTGAACGGTTTTTCACCTACAATAAAATGAAAAAGCAATATTAGATTTTTCACCAGAAAAATTTTGAAGGGTGGGGCTAGAATATAGTTGGAAATATCAATGTAGTATGTAGTGCTTATTGAAAAAATCTTGACATCAGGTCCTAGTGGACAATCACATATCTTACAAGTTACTTTTTGATTTAGAAAATTAATACTTCTTGATGTCAGAATGTGAAGTTATACGGCCTAAAGATGTAAAATAACGTTGAAGTCCTGAGGATCATTTGCCAGGTACGTTACCGTTTGTAAAAATTGGTCGGCAGAACTAAAAGAGTCCTTGTCTAAATTGAATAGCAAAGCAGGTGGATCGGGGGGGGGGTGCATTTCCATTGATTGAGTTAAAATTGGGCTGGGGGTGGACGCTAGAATTTATTTCCAAACAGAAGCAAAACAACTGACTTATTTCAGTATTTGTTCCCATACGAAGCTCATTAAAATAACAAGATGTGACAGCTACCAGCTTGCGCTAATATTTACAAAGCAATTGCTCTCAATTTCAAACCTATTTGCATTTGCATACCTATCTCACACGCATTTTCGTTACGTTTTTGGCATGGTCCTGAACTATACACGCATTCTGGCTAAACACTGCGCAATACTCGACATTAAGTTTTTAATAATTCGTGACATCTTTACAAGCAGGTTCTCACCAGGTTAATCCTTTTACTAAACTTTTCACTCCAGATATATAAGATTGTAGCACGAGTAATTGTACTGGCGCTTCAACTACCATTTCGGTTGCTTGGAAAGCGCCTCACCGTTTTTCACATGGTAGTAATAATCAGAACATAGAAACCTGGTTTTCGTAGACTCTAGAGATATTTCTTTATGTTTTATGTAAACTTTAGCCGGATATCAACCCGGATATTCAACGAACCGGACCATTGCTCCAAGACAAAGTGCATGATATTCCTATATCCAATATCGCAGGACCCGCACCTGTTTGGCCAAACCATTCTCTGTTCACGCTCACTTTACTGCTAAGTTTGACTCGAAGGCCAGCTTTAATTAAGTTTGTCTTGAAACAGCTAAATAGGTGGTCTGTCATTTCCCTCAGATGTCTACAGCTTGAGCTTGCAAAGAATAGCGCCTTAACGCTAACTGAGTTCTCTTTTGCAAGAACGTGCTTTAGAAGTCTAAGATGTGATAATTAATTGGCGTTTTTCGCATAGCCATAGGAAGTTAGGAATGATTCGGGGGGAACTTTCTGCTGTAACTCTACGCTCTGATAAACTGAGCTCGTTTTCGTACTAAACTCTATGATACGCCTGGCACATGAAATTTGAATCCTTACCGCTATCACGCACGCAATATTTTAGCGCCGTGGTACATTTCCAGCAGCCCAAACTCACCTGAATGCACTGGCATGTGTTGTTTCAAATGATTCGATTGCGTGAAGGTCCTGAAACATATCTCGCATTCGTAGACTTTCTTGGATACTTTGTGCCGTGGTAAATGTCTGCGAAGTTCTTTGGCTGTGCCGAAAACTTTGTTGCATTTATTGCAGACGTGCCATCGTTCGCTATCACCGCTCACGTCTGCCGCGCTTATCTCATCCCTTAGTGACAGCTCGCTATAATCATCATCCAGGACTCGCGTTTGAGTTGCAACACTGAAACTTGGCAGGAATGTTTTGTCTTCAATAAACGCCGGATAACTGCGACGCATCGGTTTTTCCTCAATTTCCTGTGCTTCTTCATTCGTCGTATATTCCTCCTCGTCATAGCGCTCGCCTTCCATAATCACTTCAAATTATTACAACACGGTTTCCTACACGAGGTCTACAATCAAAGCAAATGCAAATAATTGTTTGCTCTTCACAAAATGCTACCCTTTGAAGAGCTTTTTCGCTTCGGGGGGTTTTTGGCGGTCTTCACTTTGAAGCCGTTGCATCGACAAAACACTGCATTATCGGTTTGAAAGTTTTTTGCTTGCGTGTGCTGCGTGAATGCGTTTTCTTTACGGAGGATGTGTACTTGAGGGCGCCTGTTTGCGAAAAATTATTGTCATTTAGGCATTAAGGAAACACGCGCCTGCAGTTGAATTATGCTAAGCCGCGAGCAAACGAAATATCATTTTTCATTTGCTAATTTCAATCTATATTCACTAGTATATAATATTGTCTTCTTGCGTGATGTTTTTTCGCCCTTAACAACTGTACATTGTTTTGATAAAAGCTTTCTTTTCAATTTTAAATGGCTGTTCATTGTGTTTATCACGAAAATATGCCAGGCCAAATTCAGTGTACAATTTAAATACAGTACAAACACGGATCAATATCTATAATGACACAGTAGCGTTCCAGTTCTCACTAGGAAACGCTCAGTTGTGAATGAGGTATTGCTAGAAACGAAAGCTTTTTTAAGCGCCCAACTTATTCACTTCGATTCGACGCCTTGTTGTGTTTGTGAAACAGCAAATTTCACCTGGACACGTAGATAATTATTCTAGCATTATGAATAAATAATGTCGGCCATAAGGTTTTCAATATTTTACATGTCCGTTCGTTATGCATCGTGGACGATTTTTAGCGCTCTGCTTTGACATCGTTTTACTCTAACCAGTATATGCATTAGATGTTTCAAAGTTCTACGCAGTTATGTATCCTGGCTGATCATAAATCGCGTGTCTTCGCTGCGTTAATTGCGAATCTCTGGTGCAAATTAAATATTCAACATGTGCAACTTTGTTCGTTCGTGCCGGCCAGAACACGGCTTAAGACCGCCCCAGTGTCCCTTTTCTTGACCTGGGCTGACTAATAGCGTTGTACAATGACGCGGAAAATAAATTTCAAAAAAGAGGGATCTAAAAACGTGCGTTTTACGAGAGTTTCAGCGAGTACAGCTCGCACCGCCTTTGTGATTGACCACAGCTACAAAAGGGCCAGGTGCCGTCAGCGACACCTCATGAACACTTTAGTCTGCTGGCGAAACACGCTAGAAACGAGCTCATTTAGAACTCGTCACGCAATGCCGTAATACCTTCGCGGTAATTCTCGCGAAAAATGCGAATTTTGTGGCCGCTAAGTGATTCATTGTAAGCGTACAGTAGCCAGGTGCTGTTGGGTTCAAAATGTGATCTCGCCGTGGTCTTGCATACACGACATTCTTGCCATACATATCAGTTTCTTACGTTCTGGAGCCAAACCTGGTCATTGATACAGTTGTGCAACTTATTCTATATACATGGTTCGGCATTTAGTGTTGTGTAAAGCATATCGCCGCGTCCTTTGCTCGTCCAGTTTGAATAAGATTGACCGCGGTTTAAGCCCCCGTTGATGTTCTTCAACATAACGTACAGTTCTCATCGAAAGCCTTGCAGTATTTTGACGGAAACTGTTTCCAAACTGTTTCGAATTATGAATAATATTGTAGAAATGAACTCACCTTGTCTTAGCGTCGACTGACGAGCCTGGTTCGCTTCGTGATTCCTCGTATTCAGGTGCACAATCACACTGTTGTGAAGTTTCGCGTGACGACTCGCCAGTACTCTCCTCACGCGATCACTTGTCTTTTTACCGCGCTGTGTGTGTACACAAACACATTCGCCGGGGGAGGGGAGGGACAAGTGAAAGCGCATTGTAAAAACTACTTATGCTGATTATCCACTATGATATATATATATCAATCAGTCTTACTTCTACTAACTAGAAGAAATACTGTGGGATTTCGATTCGTAAGAACCGTTCATTCAATTCTATGTCGAGGCAATCAGTGGCGATGAATTTGTTGTTCTATAAATGGTTTAGAGACATCTATCTTACATAATTACCAAGAGTCTTTTCTTCTCAGTTATTTAAGAGTAATTACCTGAAGTCTCTCACCAACGGAAAGCCTCAATTAACCGTCCCGGGGCACATAAAACGTTGAGAGATTCGAGGGGAGATGCTTATTGGAGGGAAATGCTCAGATTTGGTTTGTTTTTTTCTTAGGATATGGAATGTGATATCGAACAAATGGTTATCTTCTGCGGGACGTTTATGAACGAAGAAATCTTACCGGAAAGGTGAACAATCTTTATTTTGTAGTATTTTATTGGGGTTGATTTAACGCCTGTTCATCTCGCATGGATTTTGTAAAAATTGTGCCATTTCTGTGTTATTACGGCGATAGATATCATCCGATAAAAGAGAAAATTTGCGTGGGTTTTTCTAAGCTCTGCTGTACGACAATAACTGATAGTCGACTCAAAGTTATGATGAGACAATAATTATCTTCACTCTTTTCATTAGTGAGAAACATATGAACAAGTCTTTTTGCCATTCAAAGAGCATAAGCTTGAAAACGTCTCGATGTTACCACGATTCTTTGCCTTGTTATAGGTTTACCGAAACCCAGCTGTGCTTGTAGACAAATTTCTATTTCTGATTTTGTGGTTTCGTTTTGTTGAGTGAAATAAGGTCTTTGTGATATTGAGCTCAGTTCAGTCACACTCGCCTGTATGTACGTCTTCTGTTACATATCTTTTGTTCAATCAACGTGCGGTGTGCGTTGAAATTGACAGCACAATAAAAGTGGCACAGTCGGAATCCGGATTAAAGCCAAAAATAGTGAACTGAGCCTGACTTCCTTGCTAAAAAGAAGCTATGCGCAGTCTTTATGATATTTCAAGGTTTCAGTTAGTTCAATTTGCGTCTGGGACCCAGCTAAGCGTAGTTGGAAAGACTTTAAAACAAATACAGTCGTTCACAATTGTTTCAACTTGCAAAGAAACGTAAACGAAATCTCCGGTAAATTAATTTCTGACTTCATGAAAGAGTTCGCGTTTAGGCATGATTTGTTCTGGTAAACTCTTTCTATGTGCGATTGCATAAGCACCAACTGAACTGTGTTAGCAATTATGTAATATATTTTTTCACGTGCAGTTTCAATATACTGTATTTGTACTACATTAATTTTGTGTTTTCAAATGATCTCAACTTTTGTCGGTATGATTAAAAGCAAATTGGTCTACCAATATCTAAATGACAAGGCATTGACATTTCACTAACAGGTTCTTTGTATTCTAAATGAAAGTGGAGAGTTTACTCGGATACCAGAATTAGTTAATTTCTGATAAGAACCGAAATGTAAGGCATGCAATCAGCCAGTCAGGCAAACTCTTGTCACAGTATGAATTCGCAGTATGCCTGTGGGCCTTGGATCCTACCTAATTTCACGTAACCAGAGGCCGGCCGCTGCACGAAGCCCGTTTAGCTTCCGAGGTGGATAAGTTAGACTTTATGAACACTCTCTCCTGCCCTGTGAATCTTTCAAATTCCAGCCTCATGTGCTAGACCAATAGTTGGATACATAATTGTTGTACTCAGTTCAAAAACTTTCACTTTGACTGCACGAGAAATAAACAAATATGATTTCTGGTTTGAGCTTGTCCACCGTGGAAACTAAACTCGATTCGTACAACTCGCCCCAGGACTCTGTCATCCTGTGTTTCGTACGTTTAACTGAATCAGTCCACACCACTGGTTTCTTGTATTCATGCGGAGTTTATTTGTGGAGGGTAGCCCAGTGCGTTCTACACTGGCAAAAAATGAGACTTGACCAAAAAAACTGTAAAGCCCATAGGCCCTACTTTAACTTGGCTTAACTTTGTAAATTGCTCATTAAACTTCGGTTAAAACAGTTGTATTAATGAACGGAAAACTTGAGGAATAAGTGACATTTTCTTTGTCTCGTTGATTATATTTGCAAACAGCAGGTGATTTCTTTGTTTCCAAGCTTGCTCACTTTATGCTATAAACCCGAGAGCTAATAGTGTTTCTTTCATTATATAAACTTGTGGGCACTTCTCGAACCCACGTCCAAACTGCGTGTGACGACATGACCCCTTCCCGTTGATTTGTAATGAGTTCAATGTGTTAATCTTACCATTGACTAATTCCATCGTATTATTTGACAGTTGAAAATGGTGTCAATGCTACTTTTAGAATTCACTGCATAACGGTGTACTTGTGCGCATGACATGTCCTGCGTAACTTCGAATCAATTTCCACGAAAAATATTTCATGTTGAGTGTATTGCGAAATATGAATAGAAGAATTCACAGAAACGCAAATGACTTTTCGGGGACTATGATTTACACTTACCTTAGCATCTATATAAAGCTGTCTGCACCATTCTCGTCAAAAAAATTACAATGCAAAATAGGGTTCGCTTACATGAAAACTAGTGTTGTTTTGTGTATGGTAAAACACAACTTAATGACAACTTGCCCACACTGACAGACTAGAAAAGTACTTTCGATCTTAGCCACGAATTGCTTCCCATGTAAAATCCTCAACTTGCATAAATTTATCGCCACGTGCAAACATATATTTTTGTAATGGTTCAATTACATTATTTGATACAAATATCGAACAAAGATGTATCAAATAGTTCTCGAATAGAACTTTTTGTTTCAAAAATTCAATTCGGAGTGTTTGGACTTGGCTGACGTCCAAAAAATACATTAAAACTTGTGCTAATGATGTGTAAATTGATACTCTTCTGCATTTTAAAATGGATGTTTTGCCTGTCTTTCTTTATCGCGCATTGAAGCAGCTTACTCTGGAATTGTGCTTGCGATTTTACTCACGTTGCAGTGCGAAGACGAAGTTGTTGATGTCAGAGAAATGTGCGCTTGCTTTTATCTAGCAGTTCAAGTTTCGGAATGTTTAAATTACATTATTTAAGTCACAAGAAATAGGCGTTCAATGCCAGATAGCTGAAGGGTAATCGAATTTCACCACTCTTTATCGCGAAACTTTCAGCTTGGCATCCTCCATTCTTCCGATTTCTTTAATTTTATCCTATTTCTTATCGAAATCTAGACGCAAGCGTTGGAAAGCTTGTTTTACTTTTTTAAATATTGATTAGAGCTATTTTGTGAAATAAAATGCTTTATGAAAAGATATTACCGCACAACATAGCGAAACAGTATTGTTGATATATTGTCAACACTTATTGCCAGGCTATTTCTTAACCAGAGCAGTGAAAGCTTCAGTTGAAATAAAAACAAACGCGCAAGCCATACTAATGCTAATGTATCATCTAGTTTTCTTTATTCCCAATTTTCATGACCTGCACTTTTGAAAAGCGGCAGGATGTTTAAAAGATCTTTACTAACTTTGGTACTTTTAGTGTTGCTTCTGCTCGTTCATTTATACCTTTTTATTTTTCGAAAAACTATGTGCCTAACATTTTGTATCCTATTGGTTACGCCAAAAAATTCTGATAATACTTTAGAATAAATAGGAATTTATCAAGAACCGTGACGTATTGTATTTTGACCTCATTTCGAAATTAATTTATACGTTGTCTTCCTTTAAAACCGACGAAAAACGTTCTTTTGAAACTTTATGCCGTTCGTTTAGCGAAAAGGAAAACGCTTTCAAAGACTCGCAGTGTTATTTCGACAACCCTTGTATTCTAAAATGCTGCGATTTCAGAAAGAAAAAATGGGAATTTTCACAGCATTCTTATTTGAGTCTCTCAAGTTGTAATAATAATAAATCACATCACGTGATATATGTTTGGCCGCTTCCGATTGGTTAATCGCGGATAAGCTTGAATACATCTCCCCCCGAGAACAACTTAGGTTTTAGCAGAAACAGCAAAGCAGTTGTTTCTTTTGGTGAGTATCAAGTTTTACTCTTTTTTCGTCGCTAGAACCTTTCAAAACCAAGCAAAAGCCATCCTGGCATTTTCGCCTTCACGAGGACTTCGATTTTCACGAGAATTTCGCGATTTTTTTTCTCATTTTAAGGCAGTTTCAATGAATTATTGTTTGCTTTGGCTTCTGTTAGAAGCAGCCATGATGTTCATGGTAAAAAAGACTGCCTGTTTGACAAATCTTGTTTTCGGCCAAAATTTGATGAAACGTGATCGAAATGTTCTAATTATCTCATGGACGGTTTATTTGTTACCTTTTAGAACTTCAAATGAGTTCCAACGCGCATTTGATGGCCTCCATGGAAGAAGCGAATATTGATGGGCAAAATGAAAACAAGAATAGCCGACTGCTTCAGCCGGAACACGAGTCTGTTGAGGTCAAGTATATGGTCATGCTGTTTCACGATTTTTCACAACTATTCATTGCTTTTTGGGCCGTAAATTTAGTTTCAAAACGAAGCCCAAGTCGTTTTGAATCGTTTTGGAAAGTTTTAAGGGAATCAGAGCACGTTAAGTAACGTGTTGAGCCAAATTTCGGGAACAATTTTGCAAGTTAATATATTTTGAATATTTAAATACGACATGACATGATGGTCGAGTTCGCCGCTCATAACTTTGATAAAAACATGCTTAGATTGTCGATATTTCGACTTGTTTTGATCAAGAAACTTTAGGATAATCGAAAGTCTACGTAGGCTTGCTTTTTTGGGCTTAATTTTTGAATAAAACGAGGTTTGTTTGACGCTAGTTTCGTCACTAATCGCCTCTTACATGTTTGCCAAGATTGCCATTGGAAAGCAGGATTTCGATGGACTCCTGTCAAGCGTGCATATAGAATTTCATCGTTCATTGGCACATTGTCTCCAAATAGCCTCAAAATTTTCAGATTTGAGCAGATAGATTATTGTATAATGTTCAAGGGACTTTGTTTGAAAGAAAAAGTGTTTTTGCATTATATTATATCCAACCCACGGGCAAGCACGTATATGTGCTCGCAAAAGCGTTTCGAAACATGATTCACTTCTCATACAAGTGTTTGTTGTCGTAGTCAGGGCAAACGCGAGCCAATCTCTTCACAAAAACGCCGTAGAAACGCGAAGCGTTGTCCTCAAGCACATTTCTTTTATATATTCAAGAAAATGGCTTGTACCACGGCACTACCAGAACTTATTTACATTTTTCCGAAACAAAAGCCGACCTGTTCTAGTGTTGATGGTTGATAAGAAACGAAACAGTCTTGTTTGTTATTTCAATTTTCCGAGTTTTTTCGCAATTTGGCCTCCTTTTTGTCAGTAAATGTTGAGTATCTTTTGGTTGATTAAAATGCTGTGCATTTTGTCATTACCCGATACACTAGCGGCATTACATTGTCTTTAAGCTTTTTTTGAAAGGCCGGAACAAAAAATGTATAAATTCTGAGAGGCGTTTTTACCGCTGCATTAGCGAAAGTGTTGTGGAATTATTGCATACTATAGGCACAAATTCATGGGGTTTTCTTGGCAAGAGAAAGCAGCACTTATTTGTTGTTTTTGTTGTCAAAAGGTGGCTCTTTTTTGTTTCCTTCAACGCTAAATGTCGAAATAAATTAGGCACAAACAAACATTCGGTAAAAGTCTGAGAATATTTTTGCAAATGCGATGAAAAACTGCGTTAAAATCAATACCATCTGGTCACATGATATGAGGGGCGAAACGACAAAGCCTGAATTTACATTTAAAATATATAACCGCAATTTGCCGGGATTCTACAGCGTTCATAGTCCAGACTCGTGGGAAAATCGCTTCGAAAGTGCAAAATACAAAACAAATTAACGTATGCCGTCACTTTTACGGAGGAAAAAAGCGAAAGAGTGTTGTTTGCAAAAAATGCCGCTAACTGCTCATCCTCCCGATTTCCATGTAGTTCGACGTGAGTAAAACATATATTCCATTTTCGTTTGTTATTTTTGAAAACAGCTGGTAAAGATTCATACTGTCGAGCGTGCTTTTCAGAACTTTTCTGTCGTTCCAATTGAATTAGAACGCCTTTAATTTGCAACATTTTGCTACTGTGAAGCTCTCGCACATGGAGACTTGTATTTTCACTTTTAAATTATGATCTCGTCGACTTTATTGTATCTCAGTGGTAATAACCAAAGAGCAGAGGCCGAGTCAGTTTTTCGAATATACTTTATCCGCAAAAATGTGGGTTTACTTGCTTTGTTAGTTCTCTGCTACAAGATAAACTTCTTCCGTTAATCTTTCTGTGATTTTCGTTCATAATATCGACAGCAATCAAAAGGAAACTGAAACAGTAATGGATGTTTCTCTTTTTCAAGTGCTTTTTCACTTGTTTTCGGCTCAAGAATGATTTGCTGAGGAAAAAAGCTCCAATTTAGTGCGAGTTACACTGCATAGGATTTAAGTTTCGTCAAAGATTTTTTGTTTCGGTGCTTACAACAAGTAGAAACGATATTAAAGCATGTTCTTTCTATTCAGATTGTTCCGGCAATTTTAATGAACTATTGTTGCGACGTTTTAGTATTTGAATAATGACACAATCTGGTGAAAAGATGTGCAAATCACATGTTGTCTTTTGAGCGTTTATTGAATTATGCCTAGTTCGTAAAGCTAGGATTATATTATTGTACTTTTATTACGTTTCATTTTTGGTTATGATATGTCTCAAGAACATCTATTAATTCTCAAGTTTTTAACGTCTAGTGTAATCTGTTAGTGCTTGATTGACAGCTATAAGACTGTATTTGTCTAAGTTTACTTCACATCTATTTATTTCCACTCTGCTCCAGGAAAGGTTGCTGTAATATAGAGATGGGTACACTATTCAAGGTCACTGAAGGGTGGGGGGTGTTTTTGAAGGACAAGAGATACAATATTCACTCATTTTAAGGGTTAAAAACTTGCTAGCCTATTGAATGACAAAACTCCCACTTTGTCAGCGAAATCATCTGATGTTAGACAGAGTAATTTTTTATAAGTAAAGCTCACAAAGGTTTATTGATATTTATCTTCTCCTACAGATAGGACCCAACCGAAAAAGTCCCATGGGGTCAAACTATATTTTTGCGAGAGAGATAAGACCGAAGCAAGCGCTGGTTGACCACAGTCTTGGTGGGCCTCCAATGAAGAAGCCCAAAACTGAACCAATTGGAAATGGACAAAATGGTATGATGAGTTTATTAATTCTTCAGTGGTAAGAGATGCACCCCTGTACGTAACATTGCTTGGCATTGTAGCAGCACTGCATTGGACTGTTCATTGTCTTTCACATAAATTAACCTCTATCAGTCGCTGTAAACTATTACTCTGGGCACAAGCAAAATAAATCGGCATAATTATAGTGAACCAACATTTTAATGTGAAATTCTGTATGCTGTACAACTGAATAAAATGATTTTGTTTTTTTTGTCAAGGCTATCCTACTTCATCTATGCACCATAATACTGCCATGACGACCGCAACATCACCAATGGCACAACATCACAACATTATGTCTCCATCGAACCCACTGAGCAAGCTCCATGAGCTCAACAAAAACATCAGCACGACGTCGTTCAAAGCTAGCAGCCCACAATCAAGTTCCTTCGCATCGATTGTTCATTCCAGCAGTCCGACAGCTTCGAATGCACCCACCCATCCCAAACTCCCTGTGAATTCATGCTCACCATCAAAATCCAATAGACCAGGCAGCCACATGTATCAAAATATTGCTCCTAAGAAGCAGCTGCCACCTTTTGATGCGAATGCAATGAGCGCCATGAATGCAATGGCAAACCGCGAGCTTTCTGGGGGAAAGATGCGTCAGCTTGATGGGATGCCAGCGTCGAAAGGAAGTGTAGGCACAGGGAAGATGAATGGCACGAATGAAGCTGATCAAGGCCATAACGATTATGCTTTAGCTTCTTTGGATTGGAAGGATGGAGTTGCTGATTTGCCAGGTTTGTTGAGCGACAAAGTTCCTAATCTGGAAGTGGGGCAACTTGGGAGAGTGAGGTACTTGATGATCTAGTGCCGAGCAAACTTCTCTCCACGTCTTTTATTACTTTCCGTATTAAGAACTTTGCCAGTCGAGTTACCATTGATTATGGTGTGAAAGTCTCATCCTATGATTACTAAAATTATCTGGTGTTGCAGTATATTGTATATTACATCGTTTTAGGGAGTAAACTAAAATTCAAGATGACTGAATTTGGATTGGAGATAATCAGCACAGTTGAAACGGAAGGTGGTGGGCAAGTCGAGTTCAGTACATCAACATCTGAGAAAAACTTGAAAAAAGAACCGAACCAGCCAGATGAGAATAATCCTGAAGGCCAGGGTATGAGGTTCTAACACTGCTTTCAGAATTCAGTTGTATATATATGTACAGTAGGGTTAACCGGATGGTTAATGCAGAGCCCAGGGGTCGGTTGTTCGAAGCGTGTTTAGCTTAAACGGTGGATAAGTTCAAAACGGAAATCATATTTATGTATTCCTTGAACAACGAAATTGAAATTTTTTTTACAGAATACTATTATTTTGTATTTACCTGTACTTTAATCACATAAGATTTGATTTAAAAGTTTTAGAAAATCCGTGGGAGTGTTTTTGAATTC